>JARKHS020017508.1:0-217054 GCA_030143305.2 Amblyomma americanum
TTTGTCTAGTTCGATGTGTTGGCTACACGCGATCTATAAAGCGGTTGCATTTCTGAGGGCGCGGAAGATATCGATCTCTACGTGGTGCCCTCTGCCTTTCCCCGGCCTGTCCCCTTTTGCGCGACGCTTTATACCTTCGCTTCAGGAGATTCAAACATGCGGGATTTTTCAGATTTTATACCTCAGACAAGTAACACAGGTGGTACAAAGCCACAAAATGCATTCGGAAGCTGCCTTTCACTATGACATTACGGTAGGACACTGATCTTACAGTTTGGCCTCCACGTGTAGCGGCGCTGGCATCGCCAGCAGCGCTGATGAAGATGAAGTTGGCGCGACCTGCCTCGCGCCTCCCATTCTAATTTCTTCTTCCCGTTCTCAGTCAGTACGACATGGAAACATTACAGGCATTGTATACAATTATGCACATTAAGCCATTTTTCCGAATTCGATCTCCAAGTTAACAAGATCCCTGTCCTTCCGTCTTCCAATCTATTAGACTACATCCTATTACCACTCCTTTTACCGTCGAAACTTTCCTGGATCCAGCAATTAACCGCCTGTGTCTTGGCCTCTCCCCCGTAGTGGGCATGTGCCAGCAACGTCCGAGGCCTTCCTTCCTTCCTTCAAACCAGAATCTCTGGCTCGTGCAACAGGGAGCGCTTTCAGCACGGGTCTGGCCAGCAACGTCAACAGGACTCCACCGTCTCAGCAGCCGCGGCTACCGGGACGTCCAATTAATGTGGTTCACCTTCCACAAACGCAGTCGATTACGCACAATGAATCATTGTTCTTCGTTTTTTGTTCATTGAACAGCCCTAAAACCTTCTCGCAATCCCTGCGCACACACGTTTTCATTCTCGTCGTTCATTATGTCGTACCATTACATTGAGCGAAATCATTTCTCTTCGCAACAAAAAAGAAATAATGGCGCAAAATATAAAAACTAGATAAAGTGAAAAAGTAATCGAGTCTGTTAACAATTTATGAAATGGGCCTTTCACCACCACTGAAAGGCCACCACTCAAGAATATGAAGATGTGTACGCTTTGTTGTGTATCTATTGTATTAAATAAAAGAAGACACAATTTAACTGCCTTAAAACTTTTATGAGGATGACCAAACGAACGCCCATGTTTTATTCTAGGTCCGATTTGTATCGTACTATACATTATAAGGATATTACTCTTTTCAGATGCCCTTCACGTTCTATCATCCAGAAAAACCTGAAAGCTTTGGGTGTATTCAGAACCGCTCATTTCGCGAAAACAACGTGAAGGCTCCAATGATAAAGAAATGCAGGAACGCCGCACACTTCCAAATGAGATAAACTGCAGCTTTATTCCTCCATACAACATATTTATGTCCAATTACTTATTTTCTTATCATTTAAAGCTGTCTGCACAACAAACTCACAGCTAGAGGGTCTTTTCATAACCATGCCACCGCGTCAGGGAGGAAACAAAGGATCGTACAAGTGATGGAAACTGAATACTTTTTCTAGACACGAAATGATTCCGCCATTCTGTTCAGCGTAGATTTCGAGTACAGCTGGCATTACTGACTTAGTGAGAATAGCGCTAGACGGTTAAAAATAAGATTTCAAAAGTCGCGTCCGCAATCGCACACGCCGCGCCGCAAAGGTTTATAGCATCATAAAAGCGCACCAGAGGTTGCCATGTCACCACCTCTCACTACAAAAACAGCACAGACAACGTACAAAAAGACCACACCTTCAGAGTTGCAGATTCAAAACCGCATTTCTCTTGAAAAAAATACTTTGTCAAATTTCGTTGTGCCGAGTACGCGCATTGTACATTAACAGAAAAACAATAGGTTTGTTCCTGCTGAAAAAGTTGCCAATCACTGGACGGCTGTGTATTTCAACTAGGCTGTTGCTATAAGTTTAACGTAGGTTATGAATTCAGAAGAGTAAAGAGAAAGTAATAGACACATAAAAGTACGTACTTGGTCTTTTCTCTTCCGCTGCGCTGCATTGTTTTCACCAGCAAGCCACGCTGCTTTTAACCGAGCTCCTGAGCTCCCCTGTGCTTTCACGCAACATTTCATGCAATTCATGATTCTCAGAAAGTGGAAAGCCTTCGCATGTAACAGCACGGTTGCAAAATTTGTGTAATATGACAACAAAACACGTTTAGAGCTCATGACAAAGTAATCACAACATTGTTTTGTGGTGACTGGCGCCGGCAATGATTGCAGTAGAATTTAAACATCGCCTTAAATTGTGAGGCTTTCAGCACCCTCGCCCCTCTATTTTTATCTAGATCTCTAGATATGATGAGGGCAGGGGGAGGAATAATATGCCTTGTTATCACAATGGAAAAAAAGATTCGTTCCGTAGCAAATGTCATGCGTGCAAGTGTTGCTTACACATTTGCTAAAGCTTTCATTATAGGTTCATGGCAGCAGTTACGCGACATTCGTTGCGTGTTCTTTCCCCTTCTCTATGTCGAAGTAAATGGCGACAGAAGTGCAGAAATAACATTTCGATTCGATTAAAACTAAATAATTTGGCCATCAATATCTGCTTAGAGAAACCAAGGGTATCAAGGTGGTGTTAATCTTAATTGTTTTAAGTGTGAGAGGTGCTTAATAAGTTATGCTGGTAAAAGTTCAAAAATAAAATATTTGCCCCGAGATATTGTAATATCAATTTCAATGACCTGAAGTAAAAACGCATGGGCTTCAAGTATTCACCAAATGATGTCATTAAACTTGATACCTTATATCTCCGTGGTAGATCACATGAGTGCCATTTCACCAAAGCTAGCTGGCCGTACAGTTTCTGTGTCGCAAGTCACTAAGAATTTCTCCCAAAGAACGGAGCCTGACGCAAAAAAAATTAACCTAGGCCCAGTAGTTTTACCTTCCTCCAGGATTTGCATCAATAATACGTCATCGCTATGTGAGAAGCAATCTAAAATAAGTATAGTCTGAGAAGCAATCTAAAATAAGTATAGTCAAGTTATTTCACAAAATTCCAATTCGCGGTTAAAACAAACGACATCATATTCGAAGCTTAACTGCCACTGCAAAACATCAATCCAAATATGATCTGTTGACGGACTTTCAAAAAACCATAAACAAACTAGATACCCCGTAGCACTCCTCGGAGAGCTCCTTTTGACTGCGACAGACTACGACCATCTGGGACTTTCGTAATGGGGTTGCTCATCCCGACTTAATAGTACTGCAGTGGAACTAAGCAGGTTTTTAATTCTTATCAAGGATTTTCTTCCTATAGTGGTGTAAGATGCTCTCCGCTTGTCCTCTAACCAAAGCGTTATTTCTTTTTATGTACATTGCTGTTCTCACTCTGGTTGTTCGTTTCTTTTGTGTCAGGGTAATCTAGTTATGTTTACGTTTATCTTCCATATTGATTGACAGTGTGAAATATTTGCACTAAATTTTACTTGTCCTTCACGAAAATTTGTTGGTTCCGTTCTCTTTCTTGCATCTCTTTGATATGGGTAGTAAGTTTTATGCTCTGAATATTCTAATCCGTTTCGTTTTTCTGTCTATTGTTTTAATTTACAATACAGCGGTCTCGTTTGTTAGAGACGTGGAAGGAATATAGAGAGGGCATTTGAATGCAACAGCACTTATAAACGATATGGTAAGGCAGTTTTTTTGTGAAGTTTGTTCGTGCGATTTATTCCACATTGTGCTTCCGCGGTTGCCAAGTGGTTATGGCGCTCGGCTGCTCACCCGAAAAACTCGACTTCGATGCCGCCCGCTCCGGTCGCATTTCAATGGAGGCGAAATGCCAGAGACCCGTGTGCTATGCGATGGCAGTGGACATAACGAACCCTATGCAGTCGACATTTTCTGGAGCCCTACATTGCGGCAATCCTGATAGTCTGATTCGCGTTGGGACTTTAACCCTTTTGGCCCTGGTGGTGTCAATTGTCCCCACCACACAAACTTTTTCCTAGCCCCCCGGAAATGAAACCAAAACTGCTACTTTTACGGAGAACAGCTTTTCAAGGATACCTACTGCAATCGACACCACACTCTGGCGTTTGTGCGGAGCTAGGAGCCACAAAGAAAAAGGAGCGAGACCGAAGTCATAGCTGATTTCGTGCCATTCAGCCTGAGGACATCATCATCATCATGGATGACGCTGAGGCGGGTAAGCACCTTTTTTTAGGAATCTTATATCTGTTTAGATCTCGGTTTATGCACTGGGGTTTTCAAATGTCGGTGTGCAGACACAGATTTGGAATTGGCAATATTGTATAAGCAGGACGTTCGCTAGGCCTCGTTTTTCGCATGTGTGATTTTGACACCATCGGCGCTTAGCGGTTGCGGCCGGCGGCCATTCAGTGATACCGGCGTCCTGCCCTGCCTGGATTTTTCTTATTTTTTGCAGATGCCCCTACACCGGCGAGGCTGTTTTAGGGCTCATTCACACTTGAGAGTCGCAGAGGTCGCGCGACCAGCAGTCGCCTGCGACTACACCGCAGTTCGACAACACCGATGTTCACAGTTGCAAAGGCGACCTGCGGGTCGCCTTCTCGTTTGAAATGAAAACTCTTGGGAAGGACGCCGTTCGCGCGCTTTCGAGAGTTTCGTCTGCTTTGGCCGCGTCTCCTGCGCTCGCGCTTGGCCCTCAAAAGTGCTCTGGTCACTCGATATTAGCAATTGGCTGCGACGACCTGAGCGGAGAGGAAGATATAGCGGCAATGTGCACCGCGGCCGTACAAGCGGCATGCCAGCCAGTCTGGATGCAGGCCGCTAGCGTCAGAAAAATGCGCTAGTATGGTGTTTGTTCGCGTTCATACCATGCTCTGGGAAGTCGAAATTCAAAAATGAATCAGTTTTGAGGGTCGCTGGCGAATACCGAGCTGCTGGATACAAGAAAATTTCTTCTCATAGCTGCTTTGCTGCTGTTGCCCAAAGCGGCTCGATCGCCTGGCGTCTGTTTCTCCGCTGCTGAAGGCGTCGCGGAAATCGAGAATATTTGTTTATTATCATGAAAAGGGGGTCACAATAAAGGCGTAACGAAAGTAGCATCTTGGTTACAGCGCTGGTCAGTTCCGAAACGCCCTCAGCTGCGGCATCTATGTGAAACCGGCTAGGTTTAGTGACGACTACGGCAGCTCGGCACACCCGCGAGCGGCGTCGTTGCCGAAAGCTCGGCTCGCTCGCTGATTGGTTCAGCGGTTTGCGACTCGCAGTCGCGAGGCTGCAAAATCGAGAAGCGAGCGACTGGCCCGCGACCGTCGCTTTTCGACCAACGCGACCGTTTGCGACTGTCGCTTTTCGACCAAAACAGTCGCGCGACCTCTGCGACACTCAAGTGTGAATGGGCCCTTACTCTTGCCATCAGCGTCAATCCCAGCGCCTCAAAGAGACTAGTGATGAGCTCTTTTTAGGGCTGCAAATTGGAAATCTGTCCGACGTTGCAGGTGAAGACGATGATCCAGACGGCGACACGGTGGTGTTGAAGAACCAGGCAGTGAGAGCGAAAGCTCCGACGATGAATGCGGAGTAGCCTCGGCCAGTGGTTGGAAGAGAAATTCGTTCATCGCACCGAACAAAACATGCAAAGGTGACGGCTACGACGGTTTATTACTCAGACTGAACACCCATCGCCCTATTGTCACAAAATTCGGCGCATCTTCGAAAAAAAGGCGCAGGAAGAGGGTCATGAAATCGTCGTCCAGTGAATACCGGGACACTCTGGCATTGTTGGAAACGACGCAGCTGACGCTGCAGCTCGAGCGGCTCACGGCAGTGCCAACATTGTCCAGATACCGTTGACAAGTGCCGACGCAGCAAGACATCTGCGAATGGTTGGCCGAAGAGAGCTTTTAGCGTCATTGTCCTCTACTAGCAACTACACATGCCGTCTGCACAGCCTGGACACCTTCCTCCAACTCAGTCCTCGGTCTGGCCTCTTCCGCTGCGATGCTACGGCGTTGGGTCGCCTGTGGCTGGGAGTGGCGTCCATAAATAACTACTCCCACTTAATCGCATGCAGAGCCTCCTGCGTGTGAAATCTGTGGGTTTGACGAAACTATAGAACACCTTCTTTGTAACTGCCCTGGGTTTCAGCTTGAGCGTGCATTTCTGGCTGAAACACTCCTCCGTTTCGATCTTCGGCCCCTTACTGAAGCCAAGATTCTGGGTTCATGAAGTAAGCCTTCATCGCAGAGGACTGCTTTGAAGGCACTTTTAAACTTCTTGAAGGGCTCTGGACTGTGTGCAAGGTTGTGAACTATCAGTGTGTGCCCTGTGTACCCTGCAAGTAATGACCAACGGACACGTGGAAAAGTGATCATCTCCCTTTGTTCTCTCTCCTTTCTATCTATTTCTCCGTTCCCCTTCCACCGTGTAGGGCAGCATACCGGGCGCTGCCTTTAACCTCTTTGCCTTTCCGTTTGTCTTTCTTTCTCTCTCTCCATCTCTCCCACCGCATTCGGCCGCCACTACCCGCTGCTTCAAAATGTCTACGGAAGAATAGTAACACCTAAGAACGAGCAGGAGGGCAATAAATTATAGCTAATTAACATACAGGTTTCGGGGGTTATTACCTACCGTAATGGTCGGCCTGTTAAAGAAACTGGTAACAGAGACGAGATCGTCTTTAGGGAAGAGCCTTGTTTTTATCCGTTCTAGCTCAGAGAGATCCACGATATATTTTGTTGAAGCAGCTACAGATCCAGCGCATTTAGACTAGCCCCGGGAACCTCAGGCTGCTGGCAAGTAATCTGTTCTTGCGAATTTAGTTCGTGAATCGTAGGTACCGCCGCATTTTGTTTTATATCATTCAGATATAAACAGTTTCTCGGTAGTTGACGAAAAGGCTGTATAAACTCCTAGGAAGGTAAATATTGTGTAAAGCTCTATGAAGTTTAGCCGTAAGCTCTGTAATAGTTTCCTCTCATTAAGCCATTGGGGTGTGAAAAAGAATCTGCAAAACTTTTCGTTAAAAGAGGTGCAGCGCGAGCGATCCCGAGCTTATTAACAAAATCCTCTGACCACGTTGCCGCAAACTTAAACAACAATGCGTCTCACCTTCAAGGCGCAAAACCTGAAAATTTCTTCAAGAATTTATTCGTCTATCTTCCTGCAACTACGACTCCAAGCTGCACTGAAGTGAACTAGGACACTGAAATGAAAGCTGAATTTTGTTGCACGCCACTTTAAGAGGAACTTCCAGATGGCTTCAGGCTCCTTAAAAACCAGTTTTGTGGTCTTTCTTTTCTTAATTAAAAGTGAAGCCGCATATTTCAAAATATATCTGCACCGATAAAATTCCGGACGTATTTTGACATTTTTCCTCGTACAGACTGCGGTCGGATTCATAAAGAGTGCTCTTCAGTTTGATTATCCTAGTCTGGTTGTTTTACTGCTTTACTCTATTTACATTAGAAAAATTATTTTATTTTTGTTATTTCTCTGCTTTGTAGCATATATTGTGTCAATCTGAAATCAATGTTTTATGAATTTGATTGTTCGTGCACATTGTTGAGAAATTTGTGTAGTCTTTCATAAACCCCTAAGAACGAGCTGTGCATGCCTAGAAAAGGGTTCTAAATATCTGGTCAGTTTGCTTTGATCTCAGGATGATTCACTTAATGTCAAACCACAACTACTGCCGCAAAGCTCTATAGGAAGGCAAAGCGCGTACACCACATGACAAGCACTTTTTGCTTTATTTTACAATGTTCGCTATTAGAGTGACCAATTAGGAAAATGAAGCGTCTCCATCTCGTAAACACCGCATAGAAAAACCTGTACCCCTTTACAAGAAAGAGGAGGACGTCATGACGAGAGGAGAGGGAAGGCGGGCTGTCGCTTTTTCTCCCTGCTGTATATACGCCCAGCGATTGCTGCTGGCAAAGGTAGCGCAGTCGGCCAAGGTAACATTACTTAAGATTCACCGTTACTCTCTACGATGTAACTTCTGTGCAATTTTTAGTCTTATAGTAACAAGGTGGGGGCGCAATATTTTTTCCGGAACACCGCTTTTTCTGCCGGCTAGGACACGACATCGTCCTCCACACCTACCGCGCATAGAAGTCGTACGTTAGGCAGAAATTCAAAGTCTACCTGTTGCTAGCAGGAAACCATGAATTCCTCGTGGAACAAAATAGCGTTTGCCGGCCATAAAAAGCAGAGCGTTTTTCGTTTTGTTCTTTCGTAAGTACGCTACTCATAATTGCTCGTTTGAAAAAAAAATTATTTTATCTGTACATGTTTCTCTATGCCGAAAACCTCCATTCTTAATCGGCATGCCCACGCCTACACCATTTAGCTCCCCAGTTCATCGTTTTCCCCATCTCAACTGTACCCCTGAGGGAGCGGCCCTCCTTTAAGGTCACTGAGGCGCATTTCTCCGAAATAATACTTTGTTTTACATTTTGCGCTCCTTGATTTCCAGATGATTCCTGGCACTTTACCTGCTTGTTTAATGAGATAGACTGTGTTAGCCATGCGCCACTCTGATGGATGGTGGTCTCGCTCTTATTTGCACATAAACAGGCTGGTTGTTATTGATAAAACGTTTGAAAAGCTCATCATGAAATGAATTGTGGTAGCGCTCTGAGGGAATGCAATTAAAACGATCATTCGACTGGTGCATAACACGGGGGAGCTGCGAAAACTTGAATGCCTCAGTGTGTCCGTAAATGCGCGTGTAGGTAAAATTTTTATGCAGTCTGGTTGATTATGACCGTTGTAAGTTCGATAATGCTGACCAAGTGGCGGTGAATAATTTGCCAAACAGAGATAAGTGCTATGTATGGACGAATTCTTAACGAACAGAGATAAAGGCATAGTTTTATTTGATCTACGCATCAGTGATAACTGCATTTCCGTAAAATAAAGCTCCGTGCATTATTTTGGTTTTGCTTTAATGTTTCTCATGAGGAGGTTAAATTGAAGAAGCGTATTCAAGCATGGATCTAAGAAAGGTTAAATACTCTTGTTTACGCATGTTTGCTGCAGAACTTTGTAAAATGCCGCACAGGAAACTAATGACCTTGAAAAATTAGGAGAAATGGTATTGTGATCAGACCTCGAAAGATTTGGTGTTAGGTAAATGCCTAAGCACTGATATTGAGTGGCCCGGTCCAATAAGTTGTTAATAAAGTGGTAACCGAAGAACGAATTTAATGATTTTTCATTAAAAGACGTTACTTTACCCTTGGAAGCATTGTGTGTGATCAGCGATGTTTTATACTATTCATTAATATTGTCCTGGTGAATTTGCAGTGAAATGTGGTCGTTAATACTCTTCACTCTTCAATGACCTGTAAATGATGCAATCATCAGCAAATCTTCACATTCAGGATCTAATGTTATTTGTAAAATTCTTAAAGTAAATTAAAAAGAGTAGGAACCCAAGGACGCTCCCTTGCGGCACGCCTGGTGTAACACCGGAAAGTGTATAGTGGTTATTAACGACTTTGAGCTGCAGCCCACTCCAGAGAAAATTAAGGAGCCACGACGAAATTTAAAGAGTGGAATGTGGGCGTAGAAACGTTATATATTAGGGAAGAATAAGTAACTGAAACAAATACTTTTGCGAAGTGAAGAAAGACGCAAATTGCATTCACTATTTTCCACAATGGAAAGTGGAAAAAAATATCCCAGTGCGCAAGAAAGGCCCTTCCTCGTCTAGTAAGAACCACCGTACCATCTCCCTCACTAGTGTTTCCTCTATTTTAATGGAGCACGTAATTTACTCCCACATAATGACCTTTTTGCTAGCTGTGAACTTTTTCACCCTTCTCAACACGGGTTGCTGAAAACCTATCCTGCTCTTCCCAACTGGCTGCCTTTGCTCATGACATCAGTTCTAGTATGGACACTAACAGCCGTGGAAGCCCTTTTCTTAGACTTTGAAAAAGCTTTCGACAAAGTTTCCCATCAACGCCTATTTAAACTTTTAAGTCAAAACCTGAACCCACTTGTATGTGATTGGCTGCGAAATATTTTGACTAAGCGCCATCAGTTTGTATGGTCTAACAATCATGCATTCTCCCTCTCCCCTGTTTCCTCAGGCGTGGCACGAGACAGGGTGCTATGGCCTCTATTATTCTTATTTTACAATAGCCACCTCCCAAGGAATCTGCTCGCCACCATTCGTTTGTTCGCCGGTGACTGCGTCATTTACCGAAGCATCGGTAATAATTCATAAGAGAGACACCTACCATCAGCAATGCGAGATAAAACTTGTAGAAGAGTGGTGCGCAAACTGGCTAATGCCCTTAAACGTTAATAAAAACAACTCTAATATCATTTCATCGTCATCAATAGTATCCTCCTCCTAACTACGCCCTTCCTGGTTCCACAATATCCCACGCATCAAAATATAAATATTTATGAATCAGCCTAACACAGGATTTCTCTTGGACCACCCACATAATGAACATAACCAACGAAGCTAGCCATGTTCTTGGTTATCTAAAACGTAACTTTAGTTTAGCACCTGCTTCCGTATAACTCTCCGTAGAGTTAACCCTTGTCCGTCCTAAACTTGAATATTCATGCTCAATCTGAGACCCCCAACAAATTAACCTCACCAAAGCCCTTGAGTTCCTTCTTAGCCGCGCGGTAAGATTCGTATATTCCGATTATTCATGGTATAAGAGCGTAACAGCATTGGAAACCAAAACTAACCTGCCCAGCCTTGAATTCCTTCGGAAATTAACCAGACTCCGCCTTTTCCACCAATTTTAAGGCGATAGCTTTTAATGGCTCATATTCGAGTCCCTCCGTTACATTTTAAGGCCACGTGAACCTGCCCGTTACATCCTAGGTCAATTGACCTTGTCACGTAATTACAACCTGTGAACTGGACTGTGAGCAAACTGCCCACGGTGGCGGGTGGTGTGATTCGCCACCAAGCAACAACTGCGCATGCGCAGTGTGACGTCACCGGTCAAATTCAAATCAGTGCATTGAGTCGCAAACGGCTTTCGCCTTCCCGCAGCAAAGAGATATCTAAGTGCCTCCAACGAATATTTTTTCATTCCCCTTTGAGTTATTGCCTTATCAGCCCTGCACATCGCCTATCACTTCGCATCAGTCATCCGAAAGCTGTTCATTCACCTCGAGTATCCGCTTCTGCGCATCTGAATTCATTCTTCGCCAAGACCGCTAGAGACTGGAACAAACTGCACGCTTAACCCCTTATGCGTCCTGGCGTGGAATCCTTCAAATCATTTGTCACAGAGCAAATTAAAAGACATTTTAGCCAACCCTTCATGTAATGCCTCTGGAGGGCCTTTGAGGTTCTAATAAATAAAATAAATATATAATAAATAATAAGTAGCAGTTCAAGTTTAAATGAATGATAAAGTCAATCTGAATAACTCTTATTCATAGGAAAAGCCTTTTCTGAAGCCATATTGGTTAGAGAAAAACAATTCTTTGGAGTCAAAGTGTTTGCCCTGCCGCGTTGGCTAAGTGGTTTGGGCGCTCGGCGACTGATCCGAAGTACCCGGGTAGGAACCCGACTGCGGCGGCCGCGTTTCGATGAAGGCGAAACGCTACGGTACCCGTGTGCTGTGCACTGTGAGTGCCCGTTAATGTTCTTCAGGTGGTCGAAATTATTCCGGAACCAGCCAATACGGCATCTCATTCTCCCTTTCTGATCTCAATCCCACATTTATCCCTTTCCTTACGGCGCTGTTCAGGTATCCATCGATATGTGAGACATACTGCGCCATTTCTTTTTTCCGAAAAAAACAACTTTTTGGAATTAAGGTTCCAGTAAATATGAGACACGATAATATGCTCAAGCATCTTGCAGCAGATGCAAGTTAGTTAGATACGACGGTACATTTCTCATGAAAGTTTACTGCTACTTATGTAATCTCATGCTAGTTTTTGCTATAGTCGAATCACTAGGAAGCGTACCTGGTAATAATGGCTGGCGAAAGGAAGGAAGACGATACTAGACACGGTAATGATGTTCTTTAGTATTGTTGAATTAGTTTCGCCGAAGCCACATGATGAATACCTTCAGATTAGTGATCGACAGCGCTATGCCGTCAACTGTGATGTAAATCGGGGTCATGCATGGGTGCCGACCCAGATGCATTAGTGCCTATACAGACGCATGAAGGCGGTGCCTCCTTCTAGGGCCTTATAATTTCCGGCTGATGTATCCCTTATTATCCTGGCGACACGTAGTGGCCTCTTATTATTTTAGCTTTTTAATGAACGAAAAAAAATGTGCGCCTCGCCTGCCGAATGGCGTAAACAAGGAACCTTTCGAAACGCGAAGAGCCATGCAGATATGTGGGAACAGCCATTTATATTCTTCTAATATTCGTCTGTCTCACCACAGTCAGAGGCCCCAGCAGTTAAAACTACAATTGCAATAATTGCGTTTATGTGGCATATTGTTGTCACTGCATACTTCTCAGTGGATGGTTTGATTTCTACGCTTGTGAAAGCGCTGTATCCTTCGTGTCATAAGCGGAGTGCAGAGTCAAGCTAGCCGACGACGGTTTGTTTGTTTTCTCATGCGACTTCGCACAGCTGTATAACACGAAACTCGTTTTGAAGACTTGAGCATACGCTGTACCAGTAACAAGTAGCACTATAATTATGATGGTATGATTTCATGATAAAAACAACTGCTTATGGCTGCAAGCTGTCGCCGCAAATCCAAGACTAACAACCTAAGGCAGCAGGCGTGCCTGGGCGGTCGGTGCTAGCAACATATTATCTTTACTCTCGCGTTCTGAACGTACAATGGGATCAACTGCAACATGCGTTAAGGGCATAGCTATAGGCGTGAAGTTTTGTCATGAAGGAATTTTTTAGTCTTGTATAGAAACATGATTAGATTGTTCATTGCTTCATTTTTTTCTGATGTGATTCATTAGTTCATACGTAACATGAACAGCAGCTTTTGGGCTATTCTATTCTTTAAGCGCTTTCTTTGCACAAACGCGAATGCGAGTACACCACTAATCTTTTACTGCACCAAACTACGAAGAAGTAAGCGCTTCACGGCTTTAAAGGAACTGGAATGCCCCAAACACTCTGCTTCATTTATTTAATAGAGTGGAGAGCTGGGCGAGTCGGTACATGATTGAAGAAGGAAACCAGCGCAAAAGACGAAGACACAGGAACAAGGAACACAGGACACCGCTGGACTATCGACTGTATTTATTTGAGAAACGATCACATTTATACCCTTCAGTTATCAAGCAAGCTTGCGCACACATGACAGATTAACAAGACAAGGTAAATAGCAGCATCACATACAACCGCGTGAGTTCATAAATCTAATTTCTTTATCAAATAGACTAACCGTCGTGTCACTTACACATAGATGTCTTTGATTAACGATATGGTATGCCTCTAGAATTTCACGTTGGCTCTTAGTTTTACCGCGTCCAAAAATCGTAGTCTTCTTGAAGAGCGGAATGCATTGGTGCTTTCTGCAATGTTTTGGCAAATTCGCCCCGTCATCTGTGGAAAGCAATCTTTCATGTTCTCTGAGCCGGGTGTTAAGACAGCGGCCAGTCTGCCCGATGTACACATTCCCGCAGGATAAAGGTAAGCAGTACACTACCTGGGTGGCACAGGTGACATATTTGAATTCGTGCTTGATCGTGCACTGTGAAGTTGTACTTTTCCTTTCGTCAATCCTTCTGCACAAACTGGCCAGTTTTCGCGGGGCTGAGAAGACTACATCTACACCGTGCCTACTTGCGACCTTCTTTATATTGTGTGAAAGTGCGTGCAAGTAAGGCATCACTTCACACTTGCTTTTTTCCTTCCTTCCTTCTGTCAATTTAGGTTTGGCTTTCATTTTTTTTGAGAAGCTTTTCAGAGACACCTTTCATAACATGCGTAGGAAAGCCTGCTTCTATTAGTCTCTTCTGTTGTTGCAGAAAGCTTGCTTGTACTGTATGGAAGCAGCTTTTCTCCAGCTTTCTCCAGGAAAGCTGCTTCCATACAGTACAAGAAAGCTTTCTGCAACAACAGACTCACGTTCTTTAAATGTTCTTTATTTCTTCAACAAAACTAGCTTATTTGGAGCAGGATAAAGACAGGGACCAAGGACAAAATATTTGCGTACTGGCATACAACATGCGAATCATGACTCAAATGCCGACCGCATAAGTCAAGCGGTAATAAACTGTACTTATTTTCTGTGGTTCAGAACGTGTACGGGTAATTGATCCTGTGTTCTTCTCGTACATTCTCTGTAGGAAGAAAGCGCCGACCACACTTCGCCGCCTCTTCTTAAACCCTAGCTGGTCCTCTTGGTTTGAGGTTTCTTCAGAAGAAAAAGGAAACAGTTTGATAATTTTGGTTACCAAGGATTATCAACGTAGGGGCTCTTACGGCACAATCTTCTAAAACTTCTGCGACAAATGAAGTGCCTTTCATTGATATCTAAGCTCTTCATGACGGCTGAGATTTCAGTGCTAACACTGCTATTTCCACGGGAATGCCCGGATAACATGCCTAAGGTGCTGAAAAACAGAACCAATAATTGGAAGTATACTGCACCTTTATCTGTCAATGCCTCCCCTTACCACCTTTGCCAAAAGACTTTTGAGCCTCCGCAAAGTAATCCAAATTTGTTTTGCTTGTTCTCGCGTAGTTCATATTTCTAGCACACTATTTCTGGCTGGCTGGCTAACTGGGCGGGCGGGCTGGCTGGCTGTCTGGCTGGCTGGCCAGGTTAGCGCCGTATGTTCGAAGTTTGCTTCTGGCTGTTATGTCTTATTACAGGCTCGCGTTTGTTTTAACACGCATACACTGCGTGCCCGTTATTTTTCTCTTATTAACACTCAGTTAATACTGTGCAGAATCATTGGGTTTGACATACAACACTTACCTTGATCATATACGGCGATTACAAAAACGAGCTATCCGAATTATAACACAAAGCCAGCATACCGATTCAAGTAGGCCACTTGCCAGCCAGGCAGGAAGGCAAAGAAATTCAGAGCATGCAGGCCCCTGGGTCCCCACCCCACACAACTACACTCCCCTCAAATGTTTGCTTAAAACGTCCACAACACTGGCGGCCTGGTGGGTGGCGATGGTCTGCCTGGCCGGGTCCTCCGAGCACAGCAGCGTGTGCCAGTACTCTCAGGACTTCTTTAGATGCTCAGGCCCCGAGGGGGAGGGTCCACCAAGTAAACGAGGAGGTACTTCTGTAATAACGACAACATTGCTCGTGCAAGTGATTCGCTTCGGATCCCCTCGTACCTGGAATGTCAGCTACAACGCAGTTCTCAAATGGCCAGCTTTATAAAAAGTGATCATTGTAGGCCTCATTAAGGAAAATTTTGTGTTGACAAAAGTTGGCGCGCCCTGGAAAACGAGAACAAGCGTAGACAGACAAAGACGAGTGTTTGTGCCATAAAAAAGCAGTGCTCTTCACTTAATACATTAAATTTTCCACTGAAAGGTATAAGTACAACAGCCATCACGCAAGCAAGCATACAACCCTAGGGCGATAAAAGCATTGCTTGATTATTCATCTGGCCATTTCAATGTCATAGAGAACGGGATAGTCACTTCCTGTCTGAAGACGGCCATCACCAAGTCTTTCCAACAAGTAATCAATGAAAGCATTGGGTCCCCGTTGAAGAGGTTGAAAGGGAGTGGTTACCATCAGCATGTAATCGTGGAAGTTTGTGGAAGGTTGGCAAGATGGATCAAGGCTAGGTCGGGACCCAAAAGCCGGGAAACAGCGTCGAACAGTTGCCGTCATATTATACCTGCACAGATTAGCACAGGGACTTAAAAATGTGGCAGGGCGTTACAGCATTCCGATTGTGTTTCCCGCCCATCGAAAGATTATGTATTTATTTATTTCTTTTACCTTGAGGGCCAGAGGCATCATGAAAATATATATTCAAAATAATAGGAACAACATACAAAGCAACAAAAAAATTAGTAATACGAAAATGATGGCTCCTAGTCATACAATATTATCTACTGGGTCCTTAATCTGCGCAATAATAGGAAATATTACAGTAAATACAGCGCAGCAATACAGTAAAAAAAACTAAAATGAAGAGATGCTAAAGATGGCAAGCAAAATTTAATTTCATTGCAGAAATGCTGGCAGTTCGATTATAATTGCTAAGAATAAATCGATCAGGATTGTTTTGTACCATATCTAATGAGTGTATTAGGTTTTGTTGAAACGGATCCAGTACTGCTCCAGCGTACTCAAACTTTGAGCGGATCAGTGACTTATATAACAATAGTTTTAAGGAAGAAGGTTCCTTAGAGAATTTACGCTTCAGATATCCCAGCATGCGATTGGCATTATTAATTACGTAAGTGTGAGTAGACCAAGTGAGGTTGCTAGTAGTATGCACACCAAGATATTTGTAAGATATCTAGATCTAGAGGCACATTATTAACGTGTATGGAAGGTTGCTCACTAGAATGTCATTACTCACACAGCAATTTACACTTTTTAATGTTCAATTCCATAGACCATGATTGGCACCAAATCAAGATAGCGTTAAGGTCTGCTTGAAGAGAAGATATGTCATTGTCAACTATTATATTTCCCTAGAGATCATGCAATCATCTGCGAATATGTTAATATTAGAGGAAACACAAGTGGGTAGATCATTAATGAAAAATAAAAAAATAAGAGGACCATGTACGAAACCTTGAGGTAGGCCAGAATGTACTCTACTTGGCGGCGAGGTTGAGTATACTAATTGTGAATGGTTAAAAATAAAGCTGTCGAGCCAAGCAAGCGGTTTGGGATGGATGTTAAATCGATTCAAATTAAACATTCGAAGGTTAAGGCATACTTTATGAGACGCTTACGAAATATCTAAAAATATACAGTCGACAAGTGAAGAGTGGTCAAGGATGACGTTTCGATTATTGTAAATCATACAAGTCGTGTATGATACTAGGTGCACAGCTGGATGGAAGGAGGCGAAAGGACTGCGCGACAAGCAGAAAAAAAGAATGCAGCATCAAACATAAAGCCCCGTTTGTTACGTGTGACAGGAGGGGTTCTGTTCAAACTGCCGTTATCTTCTGGCGCACTATACATTGGCAAGACCAGACGATACGTCAGCAAATGATTTGGAGAACACCGAATATTACTCAGGGGGAGAGTCCCTTGATAATTTCCTTAATCATTGCCGCGCCCGTAGCGCAAACCGCAAGAAAAAGAAAATCCAGTGCAAACCGCTTTTCGACAAAACGACCTTCCTATTCAGGCACAGGGATCAACTCACGTGTGAGCCCATGGAAGCCTTCCGCACGTGCAACAGTGGACATAAGTCCATTAGTCAGGTTTCCACCCGCTTCTCTGAGAGGGAGTATATATTCTTGACCAAATCTTTGGGATTCACGGGGTAACAGGTGATGTTCATGACGTTATTGTTTTGTTCTTGTTGGTTTTCCTTTTATTCGAGCATCAGCCTAGAATAGATTTTAAGTTTTGAGTATCGCTCGCTCTTTGCTTACGCTTCTCCTCGTTTTTCCACGATAACTTCTTTGGTATGCATATCAACCAACTGGCCCAAAGTTCTGCTCACCATGTCTTTATTATGACAGCTGTGCCTGTTTAGGAAGCATAGTCAGAGTCATATCGTGTTCTCTTCTTCGAACCCTTTAAAACAGATTAAAGGTGGTGCGAGGACATTTTACAGTCGCGTTCAAAAAAAGCGAATGGATACAGGTGCATTAAAACAGGCGTAATCATTTTTACCACCTAATAGGTCTGGCAGCAGTGTGATTATCCCGCACAAGCAAAGTCTGGAGATAACAGGTGGCTCTAATTGCCCTATGTGCTTACTATACAATGCAGTATAGCTAACACAGGCGATACAGCGATACAATGGCGATACAGGCGATATAGCTAACACAGAACTCACTATATTGCTAATGCGGATGAAAATAAGATTCAGGTAGGTTAAGTGATGGTGTTCCGCTCTAACAGAAATATCAGTGCATGTAGCGTAAGTGAATGTGAGCCCCTCTAACGGAACTATCAGTACTCAGCTGAAAATAGTTGTGCAGCCTGCGATGATGCCGCGAGTCTTTCTTAGAAGACGCACGATCCTTACTTCATAGCAAGTTTGAGAGCTGCTATATTGAGATGCAGGAGAATAATTCTTGCTTTAATTAAGGACCCATATATTTCGATATGTCTACAGCGTCGAGCTTAAAAAGTAATCATTCAACATTTCTAAGGCTGTGCATCTACGAACGCAGCTGAGCCATCAAGCGCCGCGAAATTTAGCATGAGCTTTGATATTTCGCCCCTCATTAGATGCGAGTACTATGCGGAACAACACATAAAACATTCTGCTTCGTGAATAAACAGAAAAAGCATTAGCATTAACATAATAAAAAATGTTGTTCCTAATAAACTTCGCCTGACGAACCATGTTCCCGTCACGATCAGAGTGCTAGTAGCTGTTCAACTAGTGGCTATAAACGGAGCTTAACCTTTGCCACCGACGAGATTAGCGTGGTTCTTGACTCTTGCAATTGTTCTTACTTTTCTGCGTCAATAACTACCCAACCATTGGAAGAGAGCGGAAGTTAGCTGCACCGGGTTGAAAAAACAGAAACCCACCAAGACGAGACTGAGGAAGAAAAGAAAAAGTTCTCTTTGTAAATGTACTCCGAGGTATTGCAGCGTGTTATCTTAACGGTTTCTCATTTCAACTGTCCCAAAGTGTAAATCATTCCTAGGTACAGCATGAAGGAAATTATTTGTAAACAGCTGCGCTCCGCGCACTTTTGCTTAATGTGATAATGGAAGCCGAAGTCGCATTTTGAAATTAGCAATGAAATTGGTGCACATGGCAGCGCACATGAAAGGCGCTTGGCTTTAAATGTATGACAAACCAACATCAATGCAACAAATCTTTAAGCAATAAACATGAGACGTTTCTGTTTCGGCACCGGAACGAGCGGAGCAGAGCAATTTCATGATTCCAATGTCAGCTTCGAAGTTATTGCACACGGATAAAATAAAATAAGGAAAATCGGCGGCGATAGGAGATGCAGGTGAGAGCGGTAGTTGTTCATGGAATTGCAAGCCTAGAATAATGCCTGCATTCTCCAAAAGGAGTTCTAGCGGGAAAAGAGTTTATCTCGAAGTGCTATCTCCGACATGCACATCAAGATTGTCATGCATTTAACACCAACATCAAGCTGTATACGCTGTGAACAGTATTGGATTTAATACCTGGAGAATGTGTTACCCTTGTGCAGAAAATGAATGAGGCAGGCAGGCAGGCAGGCAGGCAGGCAGGCAGGCAGGCAGGCAGGCAGGCAGGCAGGGCAGGGCAGGGCAGGGCAGGGCAGGGCAGGGCAGGGCAGGGCAGGGCAGGGCAGGCAGGCAGGCAGGCAGGCGGGCAGGCAGGCGGGCGGGCAGGCAGGCGGGCAGGCAGGCGGGCAGGCAGGCGGGCAGCCAGGCAAGGCAGCCAGGCAAGCAGCCAGGCAAGGCAGGCAGGCAAGGCAGGCGGGCAGGCAGGCAGGCAGGCAGGCAGGCAGGCGGGCGGGCGGGCGGGCGGGCGGGCGGGCGGGCGGGCAGGCAGGCAGGCAGGCAGGCAGGCAGGCAGGCAGGCAGGCAGGCAGGCAGGCAGGCAGGCAGGCGGGCGGGCGGGCAGGCAGGGCAGGCAGGCAGGCAGGCAGGCAGGCAGGCAGGCAGGGCAGGGCAGGGCAGGGCAGGGCAGGGCAGGGCAGGGCAGGGCAGGGCAGGGCAGGGCAGGGCAGGGCAGAGCAGAGCAGGGCAGGGCAGGGCAGGCCGGGGCATTGCAGGGAAGGGCAGGGCAGGCAGCCAGGCAGCCACGCAGCCATACAGACAGGCAGGCAGCCACGGAGCCATACAGGCAGGCAGGCAGGCAACCACGCAGCCATACAGGCAGGCAGGCAGCCACGCACCCATACAGGCAGGCAGGCAGGCAGCCACGCAGCCATACAGGCAGGCAGCCACGGAGCCATACAGGCAGGCAGGCCGACAGGCAGGCATTCAGGCAGGGAGGCAAGTAGAAAAACTTTAATTTAACAAAGGAATACGGAGCATGCGGCCGCTAGGATCCCGCACAGCCGCACTGCCCTCAAATGATTGTTTCAAACGTCCACAACACTGGTGGCCCGGTGGGCGGTGATGGTCTGCCTGACCGGGTCCTCCGAGCAGAGCAGGTTGTGCAGTCCTCCCAGGTCATTAGATGCTCAGGCCCCGCGGGGTAGGGTTCACCGGGCCAACCAGGATGTACCTCTGCAATAACGCAAACATTGCGCGTGAAAGTGATCTGCTTCAGATAACCTCGTACCTAGAATGTATGCCACAACGGAGTTCTCAAATGGGCAGCTTTAGAGACAGTGATGTTTGTAGGCTTCCATAAAGCAAATTTTTTTCAGAGAAAAGATTTCGCGGAAAAACAAGACCAAGCGTAGACAAAGAATGGCTAGCCTTTCTCCCGTAAAAAAACGCAGTGGACTTCATTTGAGAGATAAAATTTTCCACTTTCAGGCATAAGTCTCAACAGTCATCAGAGAGGCAAGCATACCAGGATAGGCCAACAGAGCATTGCTTGATTATTCTTGCGGCCATTCCAATGTCATTGATAACGAGACAGTTACTTCCTGCCGGAAGGCGGGCATCACCAAGTCTTTCACAGATGCCATCAATGAAAGCGTTACGTCCCAGTTAAAGAGGCTAAAATGCTGTGGGTACCCTTCGCATGTAATCGTGGTAGCTTGTGGAAGGTTGGTAAAGTGGTTCAAAGCTGTGTCGCGACCGAAACCCCGGTAAACAGAGCGTCGAAGTGTTGCCGTCATACCATGCGTGAACAGATTGGTACATGTGCTTAATATGTAGTTGGGCGTGAAAGCATTCGGATTGTGTTTTTCGCCCATATAAAGTTCGGATAAATCTGTTCGCAGGTGCACAGCCGGATGGAAGAAGGAGGCGAAAGTACTGTACGACAGAGGAAAATTTCTACAGCATCAAACGAAGTTCCGTTCGTTAAATGTAACAGGGGGGTAAGGGGGGTTATATTCAAATTACCGTTATCTTGTGGAGAGTATACATCGTCAAAACCGGACGATGGGTAAACGAAAGTTTAGGAGAACACCGAAGATTACTCTGGGGACATTCCCTTGATAATCTCCTTAAACATTGCCCCGCGCGTAGCACAAACGACAAGAAATAGAAAATATAGTTCGAACCAGTTTTGGAAAAAACGACCTTCCTATTCAGGCACAGAGATGAACTCACGCTTGAGCTCATGGAAGCCTTCCATAAGCGCATCCGTAGAGAGAAGTGCATTAATCACATTTATGTCCGCTTCTTTGATATGAAGTATCTCTTCTTGAATTCATTGGGATTCACGGCGCAGCAGGTGATGCTCATGACTTTACTCTTTTGTTCTTGTTCGTTTTCTATTTCTCCGAGCATATGTCTGGAATAAATCTTCAGTTGTGAGTATCCCTCGTCTTTGTCTGTTTACTGTAGTCCTCGATTTTCCGCGCCAATATCTTCAGTATGCGTAACAACCAACAAGCTCCACTTTCTGCTCGCCTGGTCTTTTTTAAGACATCTGCGCCTGTTTTACGAGAATGGTCATAGAAATATTGTTTTTTCCTCGTCAGAACTTGCGTGACAAATTAAAGGTAGCTCGAAATCGTTTTACCACCTTATAGGACTGTCAGCAGTGTGATTAACCTGTACAAGCACACCCTGGAGCAAGCAGGTGGCACTAAGCTCCCTCTGTGCTTACCATAAAAAGCATTATAGCTTACCCAGCCGATACAGTTATACTCGCGATAACACATGCGATACAGGTAATACAGGCGACACACACGATATAGGTAATACAGGACTAACTATATTGATAATGCGGACAAAAATAAGATTCATGTACGTTAAGTGATTTTGTTTCGCCGTAACGAAAATATCAGTACATGTAGGGATAGCGAATGTGAGCAACTCTAACGGAACTATCAGTACATGTGTTGAGCATCTCAGCTGAAAATAGTGCTGTAGCCTGCGAAGATGCTACGAGTTCTTTTTAGAAGGCGCACGATCCTTCCTTCGTGGCAAGTGTTGAGAGCTGCTATTTCTAGGGGCAGGAGAATATTTCTTGCGTGGAATAAGCACCCATATACTTTTATATGTCCAGTGCTTTGAGCATAAAATGTAATCATTCAACCTTTCTCAGGCTGTGTATCTACGAACGCAGTTGCGCCATTAAACGCTGCGAGACTTAACGTGACCTCTGATATTTCGCCGTCTCATTCGATGCAGGCACTAGCGGAATAACACATAAAACATTTTCCATCGTGAAGCTACAGGAAACGCATTAGCATTAACACAATAGGATCTGTTTTTCTTAATAAACTTCGTCTGACGAACTATGTTCTCGTCACGATCGAAGCGGTATTAGCAGTTTAGCTAGTTGCTATTAACAAGCCTAACCTTTGCCCCCGACGACATTTGAGAGATTCTTTCTCTTGCGCTTCTTCTTACTTTTATTCCGTCAATAACCGCCCAAGCATTTCAATAGTGCGGATGTTAGGTGCACCGGGTTGACAAATCAGAAAGGCGCCCAGACGAGACTGAGGAATAAAAGAAAAAGTTCTGTTTGTAAATGTATTCCGACATACTGCTGTTTGTTGTCTGAACGGTTTCTCACTTCAACCATCCCAAAGTGTAAGTTATTCTTAGGTACAGCATGAGAGGAAATTATTCGTAAAGAGCTGCGCTCTAAGCACTTCAACACAAAGTGATGTCATTAGCCGAATCGCATGTTGAAATTAGCAAAAATATCGGTGCACATGGCAACGCACATGAAAGGCGCTTGGCTGTAAATGCATGACAGGGCAACATCATTGCAAAAATCTTGACGCAATAAACAGTGACACGTGGCTGTTACGACACCGGAACGAGCGGAGCACAGCAATCTCAGAATTCCAATGTCAGCTTTCAATTGATTGCACACGGATAAAATTAAATAAGCAAATTCGGTGGCGACAAGAGATACAAGTGAGAGCGGCAGTTATTGGTTTATTTGCACGCCTAGAATAATGCCCGAATTCTCCTCGAGGCGGTCTAGTGGGAAAAAACTTTATCTCGAAGTGTTAACTCCGTTATGCACATCAAGATTTTCCTGAATTTAACGCTACCATAAAGCTGTATATGGTGTGAACACTTTTGGATTTCATACCTGGAGAATGTCTTAAACTTGTTCAGAAAATGAATGAGGCAGAGAGGCAAAGAGCCAGGCAGGAAGCCAAACAGCCAAGTAGCCAAGCGCGCAGGGAAACAGCCAGGCAGACAGGCATCCAGCCAGGCAGCTAGCCAGGCAGCTAGCCAGGCAGCTAGCCAGCCAGCTAGCCAGCTAGCCAGCCAGCCAGCCAGCCAGCCAGCCCTCAGGTAGTGTTTGTGCAAAGATTACTTCAGCCTTTAGATGTAAACATTTATGATATCCTTCCTGCGCTTCGCAATGGGCCCGCTATCCACATTTTTTTCGACGACATATTCCCAAAAATGCAAAATTTTGCCACCGAGTACTCTAAATGGTCATCTAGAAGATCATCAGAGGACCCTACCTACAGATATAGCAATAGCCACTGATGCATCGCAATGCAATGAAAAAGCAGGAGTGGGAATATTTTGCTCGCATTTAGACTGGTCCTTTTCACTGCGCCTTCCAGATTTCACCCCTATTTTTCAAGCAGAGTTTCTAGCAGTTGTACTTGCTCTACGCAAGCTAGACCCCTCTATTACAGCAGTTGGAGTAATTACTGATTCTTTATCTTTGTGTTCGTCCCTCGCTGCACATGTTGAGGTTCCCATTTTAACAACTTTCTTATCCCTACTTCCTCCGCATTTGAGCCTTGTTCATTTAGTATGGGTTCCCGGTCACAGCAGTGTGACAGTAAATGAGATTGCTGATAATCTCGCAAAGGCTTCCCTCAGCGGCCCCGTGTTGCCAATCATCCCGGCTACCGCCTATATTACAGCATCTAGATTTCGGCGGCGTGCGTTTTTAAGAACGCAAGACACATCACTTTTAACATCGGCGGATTATGAGCACCTTAAATATTATTGGAATAGGAAAATTTGTTGCTCTCGGCAGCTTGAAGTATCACTGACGACGCTGCGCTGCCGCATCCCCCCTCTAAATTTCTATTTACACAAGTCGAGTTTGGCGCTCTCTCCCCTTTGTGCATTTTGCCGTGAGCATGAATCTATTGACCATTTCTGGCTGAATTGTCGCCGATTCAACTCTCTGAGAAAAAGGTTGCTGGAGGAGCCCTTGCAGCATCTTGGCCTTAGGTTGAGCAGCCCGCTCTTGCTATCATTTGGCGCCACCACATTTGGGTTCAGCCACAGATCTGTTTGTACCGCTGTTCTAAATTTCCTGATAGAATCTCCCCGACTGCCTTGCTAAGTGTTGCAAACTTTTCTTTTCTATCAATTATTAAATTTTGACTAAATCATTTATATTTAATCTCTCTCTTTATTATAATTTTTAAAATTTTGAAATCAAAACACTCATCCCTTTTCTGTTCATGACGAAAAATTCACCGGTGTTGCGCTCCCACATGCTTTTCCTTTTTGTTAACTGCGCTCAGGTGAATAGCCACCCGATTCTTGGCCGATCCCCCAGTGGGGCTATGTGCCATCTTTTGATAGGCTAACAACAACAACTACAGACAGGCTGGCAGGCAGGGAGGCAGGCAGGCAGGGAGGCAGGCAGGCAGGCGCACGCAGGCACGCACGCACGCACGCAGGCAGGCAGGCAGGCAGGCAGGCTCGCAGACACGGAGGCAGCCAGACATGGAGGCAGGCCGGCAGGCCGGCAGGCAGGCAGGCAGGCAGGCGGGCAGAGCGGGCGGGCAGAGCAAGCGGGCGGGCGGGCGGGCGGGCAGGCAGGCAGGCAGGCAGGCAGGCAGGCAGGCAGGCAGGCAGGCAGGCAGGCAGGCAGGCAGGCAGGCAGGCAGGCAGGCAGGCAGGCAGGCAGGCAGGCAGGCAGGTATATAGCTAACACAGGACTCACTATATTGCTAATGCGGATGGAAACAAGATTCAGATAGGTTAACTGATTGTGTTCCGTTCTAATGGAAATATCAGTGCATGTAGGATAAGTGAATGTGAGCCGCTCTAATGGAACTATCAGTACAGATGTTGGCCACCCAGGCTGAAAACAGTGGTGCAGCCTGCGAAGATGCTGCGAATCCTTTTTAGTAGGGGCACAATGCTGGCTCCATAGCAAGTTTTGAGAGCTGTCTTTTTGAGGGGCAGGATATTTCTTGCTTGGAGTAAGCGTCTATGTATTTCGATGTGTCCACAGCTTCGAGCATAAAAAGTAATCATTCAACCTTCCTAAGTCTGTGGAACCAAGAAACAGTTGTGCCGTCAAGCACTGTGACCTTTAGCATGACCTCTGATATTTTTCCGCCCCACTTGATGCGAGCACTATGCGGAGTAACACAAAACATTCTGCATTGTGAATAAACAGAAAACTCATTAACACTAAAATAAAAGGAATTGTTTATCTTAATAAACCTTGTCTGACGAACTCTGTTCCCGTCACGATCAAAGCGCTAGTAGCAGTTTAGCTAGTGGCTATAAACAGAGCTTAAACTTTGCCACCGAAGAGATTTGGGTGGTTTTTAACTCCTGCACTTTTCCTACTTTCCTTCGTCAATAACTGTCCAAGCATTTGAAGAGGACGGAGGTTATGTGCCCCGGCTTGACAAAACAGAAAACCTCCCAGACGCGACTGAGGAAAAAAAAGGAAATGTTCTTTTTGTAAATGTATTCCGACCTACTGCTGTTTGTTCTCTGAACGTTTTTCACTTCAACCATCCCAAGCTGTCCATTATTCTTAGGGACAGCACGAGAGGAAAATTTTCGCAAAAAGCTGTGCTCTGCGCACTTTAACTCAAAGTGATGTCGTTTGCCGAAGTCGCATTTTGAAATTAGCAATAAAATCGGCGCACATATCAACGCACATGAAAGGCGCTTGGCTGTAAATGCTTGGCAAGCCAGCGTCATTGCAACAAATCTTTACGCGATAAAGAGTGACACATGGCAGTTTATGCACCCGAACGAGCAGAGACCAGCAATTTCAGAGTTCCAATGTCAGCTTCAAAGTTATTGCACAGGAATAAAATCAAATAAGAAAAATCGGCGGCGACAAGAGATACAAATGAGAGCGGCAGTTTTTGATGGAGTTCCACGCCAAGAATAAAGACTGCATTCTCCACCAGGCGGTCTAGCGAGAAAAGGGTTTTTCTCTAAGTGCTAACTGCGATATATACATCACGATTGTCAGGCATTTATGGCTACCATCAAGCTGTATATGCCATGAACACTATTGGATTTCATACCTGGAGAATGTCTTGCCCCTTATGCAGAAAATGAATGAGGCAGCGAGGCGAAGAGACAGGCAGCCATGCAGCCGAGCAGGCAGGCAAGTAGCCACGCAGGGAGGCAAACAGCCAGGCAGACACGCAGCAGGCAGCCGGACAGGCAGGAAGGCAGGTAGGCAACCAGGCAGCCATCCAGGCAGCCAGGCAGGCAGGCAGCCAGGCAGGCAGGCAGGTAGAAAAACTTTATTTTTACAAAGGAATTCGGAGCATGCGGCCCCTGGGATTCCGCGCAGCCCCACTGCCCTATAATGATTGTTTCAAACGTCCACAACACTGGCGGCCTGGTGGTCACTGATGGTTTGCCTGGCCGGGTCCTCCGAGCAAAGCAAGGTGTGCCAGTACTCCAAGGTCATTAGATGCTCAGGCTCCGCGGGGTAGGGTCCACCGGGCATGCAAGGAGGTACCTCTGCAATAACGCAAACATTGCGCGTAAAAGTGATCTGCTTCGGATAACCTCGTACCTAGAATGTCTGCCAAAGCGGAGTTCTCAAATGGTCATCTTTATAGACAGTGATGTATGTAGGCCTCATTAAAGCAAATTTATTATAGAGAAAAGTGAGCGGAAGAAACGAGAACAAGCGTAAACAGACAAAGAGGAGGGTTTCTCCCGTAAAAAACGCAGTGGTCTTCATTTTATCGATTCAATTTTCAACTTCAGGCATTAGTCTCAACTCTGATCAGGGAGGCAAGCATGCCAGGCTAGGCCAAAAAAGCATTGTTTGATTATTCATGAGGCCATTCCAAAGTCATAGAGAACGAGACTGTCACTTCCTGCCTGAAGGCGGCCATCACGAAGCCTTTCCCGCATGCAATCAATGAAAGCGTCACTTCCCAGTTGAGGAGGATGACATCCTGTGGGTACTCTCAGCATGTAATCGTGGAAGCTTGTGGAGGGTTGGTAAGGTGGATAAAGACTGTGTCGCGATCCAAACACCGGGAAACAGAGCTTCGAATTCTAGCCGTCATTCCATACGTGAACAGATTTTCACATGCGCTTAAAATATAGCTGGGCGTGAAAACATTCGCATTGTTTTCCGCCCCTATAAAGATGGGATCAAGATGGAGGCGAAAGGACGGCACGACAAAGAAAAAATGCTGCAGCATCAAACAAAGCTCCGTACGTTAAATGTTCCAGGGTGTCAAGCGAGGGTTATATTCAAATTGCCGTTATCTTGTGGAGAGTATACATCGGCAAAACCGGACGATGCGTAAACAAAAGTATAGGAGAAAACCGAAGATTACTCTGGGGATATTCCCTTGATAATGTCCTTAAACAATCCCCCGCGTGTAGCACAAACGACACGAAAAAGAACATCGAGTGCAAACCGGTTTTCGACAAAACGACCTTCCTATTCATTCACAGGGGTAAACTCACGGGTGAGCTCATGGAAGCCTTCCATAAGCGCATCCGTGGAGAGAAGGTCATTAGAGTTCCGTCCACTTCTCTGAATGGAAGTATCTCTTCTTGAAATCATTGGGATTCACGGCGTAACAGGTGATGCTCATGGTGTTATTGTTTTGTTCTTGTTCGTTTTCTATTTATTCGAGCATATGTCTTCAATAAACCTTCAGTTGTCAGTATCGCTCGTCTTTGTCTATTTACTCTTGTCCCTGATTTTTCGCTCCAATTTCTTCAGTATGCGTATCAACGAACAAGCCCAACTTTCTGCTCTGCTGGTTTTTTTTTTTAAATCTGTGCCTGTTTTTCAAGCACGTTCATGGTATTATCGTTTTCTCCACTTCAGAACTTGCGGAACAGTTTGAAGGTGGTGCGAGGACCTTTATACAGTGGCGTTCAAAAAAAGATACCGGATACAGGTGCATTAAAACAGGCGTAATCATTTTACCACCTTATAGGACGCGCAGCATTTTAATTAACGTGCACAAGCACACTCTAGAGCAAACAGGTGGCGCTAAACTTCCTCTGTGCTTACTATACAGGGCAGTATAGCTTATCCAGGTGATACAGCTATACTCCCGATAACACTTGCGATACAGATATATACATGCGAAACAGGCTATATAGCTAACACAGGACTCACGATATTGCTAATGCGGATGAAAACAAGATTCAGATAGGTTAAGTGATTGTGTTCCGCTCTAATGGAAATATCAGTGCATGTAGGTTAAGTGAATGTGAGCCGCTCTAATGGAACTATCAGTACAGATGTTGGCCACCTAGGCCGAAAACAGTGGTGCAGCCTGCGAAGATGATGCGAATTTGTTTTTGTAGACGCACGATGCTGGCCTCATAGCAAGTTTTGAGAGCTGTCATTTTGAAGGGCAGGATAATATTTCTTGCTTGGAGTAAGCGTCTATGTATTTCGATGTGTCTACAGCTTCGATCATAAAAAGCTATCATTTCACCTTTTTAAGGCTGTGTAACCACGAAATATTTGTGCCGTCAAGCGCTGCGACATTTAGCATGACCTCTGATATTTTTCCGCCCCACTTGATGCGAGCACTATGCGGAGTAACACAAAACGTTCTACATTGTGAATAAACAGAAAATTCATTAGCACAAAATAACGGGAACTGTTTATCTTAATAAACCTCGCCTGACGAACTATGTTCCCGTAGCGATCAAAGAGCTAGTAGCAGTTTAGCTAGTGGCTATAAACGGAGCTTATCCTTTGCCACCGACGAGATTTCAGTGGTTTTAAACTCTTGCATTTGTTCTTACTTTCCTGCGTCAATAACTGCCCAACCATTTGAAAAGAGCGGAGGTTAGGTGCACCGGGTTGACAAAACAGAAAGGCGCCATGAGGAGACTGAGGAAGAAAAGGAAAAGTTCTCATTGTAAGTGTATTCTGACGTAGTGCTGTTTGTTCTCTGAACGTTTTGCACATCAACTATCCAAAAGCGTCCTTTATTCTTAGGTACAGCACGACAGGCAATTATTCGTAAACAGCTGCGCGCCGCGCACTTTTACTCAGAGATGTCGGTAACCGTAGTCGCATTCTGAAATTAGCAATAAAATGGTTGCACATGGCAGCGCACATGAAACGCACATGGCTGTAAATTCCTCACATGCGAACAAGAATTCTACAGATCTTGACGCAATAAACAACTACACGCGGCTGTTTATGCTCGCGAGCGAGCAGTGCTCAGCACTTTCATTTCAGCTATTCTTAGTTCAGATATTCTCTCAGCTATTCTCATTTTAGCTCAGCATTTCGTTTTAGCTATTTTCAGCTGCCAATATTGCACACGGAAGAAATCAAATAAGAAAAACCGGCGGCGACAAAAGATACACGTGAAAGCGGCAGTTTCTGATGCGATTAGACGCTTTGAATAATGCCTGCGCTCTCCACCATGCAGGTCCCGTGGGCAACGAGTATATCTCGAAAGGCCAACACCGACATGCACAGACAGGTCGATACGCACTTGCCGCTACCAGCAAGCTGTACACACAGTGAACGCTATTCGAAATAATACCTGGAGAATGTCTTGCACTTGTGCAGAAAATGAACAGCACTGAGCGAAGACTGGAATTCATCCATCTCTTTAACAAGCACCGCCAGATGTTATGGTTTAAAAACAGCTTAACGAAGTAAATGTGCCGATAATAGCCCGCAAAATGACAAACGGATAAGAGACACAAAATCAACTCAAATATATTTTAGGTTTACAACATACATGAGCTCAGGTCAGGCGCAGTAACACTGCGATTTTTTTAGTTAAATACAAGTTCATGGTACGATCCGAGTAGACAGGCAATACGCACCGTCCGAACCTGATCTGCTACAGTTTCTTGCCGACATCTCGGTGTACAGGCCGACTTAGCAGCCCGTACCCAAGAAATTGCACCAGCTGTATTGGCGTGGTGGTCGTTAACCAAGTTTTAGCAACATTTTTCTGCGGACTTTTCTGTCCACCTCGACTTCTGCCCTGGCGTGTCGTAAGCGAACGTGAGGTGAGCAAGAATATGTCCCACTGCTTATTTTCGGCGCCAAAGTCGCACCAGTTATAATGCAGTTATTTTTTGCCGATTCTGAAATGTAAGATGTTTTTTCAGGTGATTGTTCCTTGCTTTGTTTCTCCCTTGAGTAGCCATTAAGGAACTGATAAAAGCAACGTACCACCGCCGTTTTGAATATGCACTGCTCAGACGTTTTGGCAGCTCCTCAGCATAATTAAACTAATACTGCTCAGGAACTTTTTGGCACCTCCTGAAGGTAACAAAGTTAAATAATGCACCAAAGTATTTTTCGGACTTTCGTCGCGAGTATCCCGTGCTCTCTTTCTGAAATTTACCCGAGCTGCAAATACCAGGTCGATTAGAGTAACTAGTAGCAGTGCTAAGCCCTGTACAGTAAATCTGTATGTTTCAGTCAATCTTTTGTAAAATGTCACTGCAGAGATGATTTTCGTTATATCTCTGCTTCAAAGCAGTTTGAGCATATGGTATATATATACTTAACCCTGATGAAGGACGGTCCACAGTCTGAAACCGTTGGTTAATAAACCTACATAATCGAAACAGTTGTAACCTTTTCACTGTGCATATATATATATATATATATATATATATATATATATATATATATATATATATATATATATATATATATATGTATATATATATATATATATGATTATAGGCTGTTTTCGTCCATCTTTCTTGTCCGTGTTGCTACTGTTCTCTAGTCTTCAGCATGATGAACCAATAAGGCAGCCACTGCGTAAAAAGCATACTTCAGGGCGGATTCGAAGTCTGATATACTGCACTCTGGTTGGCCAGTTTGACGGGTGACGGCGACTGAAGCAAGAGAGGGTCGTTTCTCTTAATTGTATGTCGGCCACTCTGATGTTCAAATCTTAATTCATCGAACGTAAATGCTCGCCCAGGCTCTGTGCTTTACGTTCCTTGTCTTTTAAATGATGTTAAGCCCCGCATTTTGGGCATAAGGCTACCGAGCTCATTCATGATTGCGTTATTTTATTTCGTACTCTGAATTCTTTCAACTGCACTACAATTTTGTTTTGCAAAGATATTCAGTTATTAACGCGACACCTGTTAAGCAGCCGTTCCTCGGTTTCGCGTCGTGGTAGGTAGGGTTGGGTAAAGTGAGATGTAGGGCAAAATGAGGCATGTCTCATCTGGCGACATCTAGCGTAAACTTTTTTAGATTAAGTACGTTTCTTAAACCAACATTAGGCGCCGCTAAGTGTCCACTAAATGTATGTTAAAAATGGCGGGAAGCTTGTGTTGTCCGCTTCCGAAAAAAATTCTGGACAGACTTTCGTGGAGTGGCTATTCCGCCGAAAATGTGCGAAAGTCTGTCGCCCTGTTTAAATAAACCTGTGCAGCAGCGTAGCCGTGAACTACTGCAACTAGATAAGTATTTAATTTGTTACTGCATCTCCTTGGCTAGCTGTGGAAGTAATTACAGTTTCCTAACTAGTAATCTTCGTAGGAATAAAATTGATTCAGTAGGAGTTTATGGAAAGGGCAAAACGCGACAGTTCGTCGCTCTGGAGAAAAAATTAGTCTCTCCTCACGCTAAGTGCATTCTTTAGCTCTGATTTTTTTTCTCTCGTTTTCTAGAATGGCTCGTGCAAGCACACGAAAGACGAGGGCTGCATGGAGCGAGGCCAATATGAAGAAGGCTCTCGAAAGCGTGTGCCAGCGAAAAGATTCTATTCGCGCTGTAGAGCAAGCCTTCTCTTAGCATAAGGATGCCCTTCAAAGCGAGCAAAACCACTGGAGACGCATGGTCTATAAGTGCTTTGCAAGAAGCAGCTTGGATCAAAAAAGACGAATTCTTTCCTCGAAGCAAGAATAAATGCTTGTAGAGCAGATTTTGTGTGTGGAGAAATGCCTCTTTAGAATGACATGCAGGGATGCTTTGGAACTTGTTTATGACTTCTGTGAAGCAAACGAAATTTCTCGTCCAATTGACACAGACTGCAAGACGGCAGGAAAAGATTGGCTCATCTCCTTCCTTGGGCGTAATTATGTGGTGTTATCGATACGCACAACAGAAGGACTTAAAATGCTTAGAGTCCAGGTACTCTCAATGTCTACAGTGAAAGAGTAATTTGACCGCTTCGAAATAATTTTTTCCGAAGAACAGCTCAGGCCGTCTCAAATTTTCAATGCGGACGAGTCTGGCGTTCGAAATGTGCGCTGACCGTCGAAGATAATCGCAACAAAAGGTACTTATTGTATTGGATTTTTTGGCGCATAAGCAACTGAGGCTATCATGCGCCAAACACGTGGTATAATTTCAAAATTGGGTGTCCTCAGCGACAGTCTTTGTCCGGACAAGGACTCTGAGGAGCCCAACAACTCAAAACGAAGACTGCAGCCTTCTTCTCACGCCTGACAAAACGGAGGAGGTGCATCACAAAAAGCTTCAAAGCACAGGGTAAGAATTTTTCGGTGATTTTATATTTTAGTTGACATCGCCGCTTCTTTCAGAAAACTAAAACCAGATGAAGTACCTACAAGTAGTTTATCTTTTAAAGAAAATTTGGGTGGAAGGGAATGCAAATACTGTAAAATACTTTAAAATATTTTTTCCTTAGCCATTTGAGTTCACTGCACAAGAATAAGATGTTATTTACAGTGAGCTCATCTCCGCATTTCTCGCATAAAGATGTCTTCTTTTCTCAGTAGAAAGTTATGTGTTAGTTTTGTGTGTCCGATGCTCAGGCGGCGTAAATTGCCTCCATAAAATGGCCTCAGTACCAAGATTTGTTTCCTTGGCCAGGGTGTCCGATATGTAAACAGGAGGACATTGAGGCCGACATTCATCACTTACTGTGGGACTTCCCAGCTCTCAAGACTACAAGGATCCTGCACCTGATGGTAGCAGGTCTTTCACCAAGCAACCCTGCTTCATACATTGCCTGGACGCAGGGACCGTACCTTCGTTCTCTACTGGACTTCATCAAATCAGCTAACCTTTTTCCACTCATTTAATCGTTACTACATCATTCATCACACCTTCGCCCACCATTAATGGCCTGGGGCAATAAATTTTGTTTAATAAAAAATGTTCCTGATGTCTCCATGATCTCCATTTTCTCAAAATAGGTTTTATTAATTGTAGTTTGTTATTTTCTTCACTATTCCTTGTAGACTGCCATTTTTATTTAAGTTTATTTTTTACTAACTTTATTCAATCTGCATAGGGTATATTTAGAGTCCTGACTTCCTTATGGCGAGCTTGAGCAGCGCACGCCTCAGCTCTCTCGTTTCCTCTAGTTCCATGATGGCTTGGTATCCAGCAGAGCTTAATTATATGTCCTTGTGTTTCAGCAGATATTATGTTATGTATTATATCTCCTAATAAATGTTCTCTCACATTTCTAGCGTTCTGTGCGGTGATTACACTCAGCGTGTCCATGTAGATAATGCTGTTTTGATTGTTCTTTTTGACTATTTTATGCAGCCACAGAAATGGCATAACATTCGGCTGAGAAAATTGTCGCGCAATGAGGCAAGCTGGCTAACTTTTGCCATTTAGCTTGGTCTACAGCTCTTCCAACGTAAAATCCTGTTTTAGTACCGTCTGCATAAAATCCTGTGTATTCTTTGTATTTTTCGTCTACCGCTAAACATTCTTGGAATATGTGTTCACGTGAAGTTTTATTTTTATGAAATTGTATCAGTCTGTTGTATTATACAGCGGAAAATGTGTACAGCGGTGGCAGTGGTTCAGGTCTCTTGGCGACATCAGGTAGTGTGTTCAAAATTCCTAATTCCTGGCAAATTTCATGAAAACGGAGGATAAGAGGTCTTGTTGCATTGAATTTGTTACTGAAAAGCGGCATAGACAGACACTTCGTAACTATGGAGTGACAGAGAAGTTTTCGTAGTGAACGGATTTTTAGGACTCATGCACATGTGAGCATTGCTCTTCTGCGAAGGGTGGTTCGTTACATTCTACATATAGACTTTTTATGGGCGATGTCCTGTATGCCCCGCTTGCAAGGTGCAGACCTGAGATATATACACGATATAACTGCTTCAGGTAGGACGGCTGAGCTGAACTGTACACTATAGAGCCATAATATAGGCAACAGCAAACTATGCTGCGGTAGACGTGTAAAAAGCATGTCCTACCAGACCCCCGGCGTTAACGTGAAAGCACCTTTAAGACATTTAATGATCGAGAAGCTTTTTATAGGTACTTTATGTGGGGCAAGAAGGTAAGTTTTTGTCAAAATCTAGGCCGAGAAATGTGTGCTTAGTCTTTACCGGTAATTCGATTTCGTTCAGTGCAGTCTAGCATAAATCTGTAGGCCACCTCTGAGTGAGAAACGAATGACCACTATTCTATCCGGGAAGAACCGGAACGCATTTCAGTCAGCCCATGTTGCAAGTTTATGTATTGTTAACTGCACTTGTCTTTCGTATGTTGTTATTTTTGTGCGCGTGCAAGCTATTTGAAGGTTGTCGACATAGACTTAATACATTATGGACCTTGGAATTATTTTACTAGTAGAATTCATTTTAACAACAAAGAGGGTCGTGCTTAGAATACTTCCTTGATGCACTCCATTTTCCGGAGGAAAAATTCTCTTGAGGGCTGAACCGAGGCGTACATGGAATGATCGGATTGAGAGGAAGTTTTTAGGCAGTTTAGCATCCTACCACGAATGCCAAGTAAAGCCAAGTCGTGAAGAATCCCGAATTTTCAGTTGTATCATATGCTGTCTATAAATAAAAAAAACAGGAAGACAGTGTTGTTCGTGTACAAAAGCTGCACGGACAGTATTTTCAAGCCGAACCAGGTGGCTGTTGTGGAGCATGCCTTTTTTAAACCGCACTGCTTGACATTGAGAAGCGCACAGGCTTCTAGCACGAAAGTTAATCTTATGTTCACGATAAAAATGTTAACGATTAAAAATAGACTGACTAGGACCTTTTTCCAGGCTTCGGGTAGTTTACCCGATACCCAAAATTTATTTAAAAAACTTAAAAGTGCCTCCATGGCACTACCACTCCAGAAAATTTAGGTATAGCCAGGCGCCGGAAATATTGCATTTTGTGACTATTTAATTAGGTTCATCTATAGTTAAGTTAAATCAATCTGTTTTTTGAAGGCTGGCATTTTCCTGAAGCAGCACCAAGTAGGCCAAATGGAGTTCCAACGTCGTGGTTTTGTAGGAATGATCTGCGGTGAAGATAGGTTGATAAGAGCGGGTAGATGATCGCTACCGCACGGGTTGTTCAAGACAGCGTTTCTCTTGCTCGAAGGGTTTTGGAAAAAGAATTACTTTTTTAACATGCAGTAACTGTGAAAAGTCTTTCCACGTTGAATGCTCAGGTACAACTAAATCAGCGCTTAAGAACTTAGGTTCAAGCGAATTATCGGTCTGGAAGTGTGTTGACTGCAGGGAAACAGGAAGCACTGATGATGATAAATCAAGTAGCGAAAATGATGAGACAAAGGAGAGTAGCAGGCCGACGTCTGCAAAGACAACCGCTAAGAGCACTCTGATTGAAGGTTTCAGTCAGAAGCTTACCAAAATTTTGAGCCGTCTGGAAACGCTTGAAAACAAGGTTCACAGACAGAACGCTACCACACAGGCAGTAAAAAAAGCAAAGGAAATGCTTGCTTCCAAGTACGACGTACTCTTGTCAAAGATCACCAGTCATGAAAACGAGATAGCTAAGCTAAAAATAACAGCTGAAGAACTGACAAAAAAATTGGCTGAGAAGGACTCTGATCTTGCCAGGCAGAAAGTTTGTGTTGAAAGCGCTCAGCAGTACACAAGGCGCAGAAACGTAGAAATACACAGGATAGCTGAAGCCCCTAATCAGGACCTTTATCAAGTTCTTACTGACCTCAGTGCAATGTTGAAGATACGAACACCGGAGCGACAGAGATAGAAGGGCTGCATCGACTCAAGGCACAAAAAATAAGATTCCGTCTATTATTGTTCGCTTTGTAGACCAAGCCACGCGGGACATGTGGCTGGCGAGAAATCACGCGCTGCAAATAGAAAAAAATCTACAAAAATGAGAACCTGCCAAGAGCTAAAAAAATGCTGCTTTAAGATTGCAAGAAGCTTCCGAAAGATCGCGAGTTCAAATTTGTCTGCGTGAGCAACGGGAAAATTGTTGTCCGAAAAAGTGAAGGTGCATCGATCATTAGCATCAACTCTGATAGAGATCTCGATAAACTAACCTAATGGATTCCTTTGGCTCATTTCGCCAGTGGAACGTTAATGTTGAAACTGCAAAAAGCGATGCAGATTTGAACCATGAACTCGGTTTGCTGCATGTCAATATCAGAAGTTTTAATAAATACTGGGATGAATTAGGATTGATTTTAAGATTGTGGCGGTTTCATTTGATGTTATTATTCTCACTGAGGTTAATATAGATGTGTTGATGTGTTGAGAAAATGTGCATTTGTATTTGCTGGGTACACTTAGTACGCATTGTGTCGTGAAAATCGTAAAGGAGGCTGTGGTATGCTGGTCATAAAAAGTGAGTGACTTACGAACAGAATTGACGTCAGCTTTATTCACGCAGAGGCGGTCCCTCTGTCTATTTCCAAAAGAAATACAGATTACACTTTATGTACAATATACAGGCCACCAAATCTGAATGCCAGTGCATTTCTAGATGAGCTGTATACTTTTTTTTTCATAAATACAGGAATGAGAAACGCGTCATCATTGCACGGGATCTAAACATAGACATAATGAAAGACACAAAAGGTATCACAGTAGATTACCTCAATTTGCTTGCAGAATTTGGACTTGTGAACGTAATTAAGGGATGTACGAGAAAGGAATACTTAGGTGCTAATATTATCATGTCATGCATTGACCACATAATTATTCGTTTGCAAAACCAGCAATATGTTTCGGGAGATATAAAGCAAAGACTAGCTGATCATTACTTTTTAACGGTTACAATTATGACTGACGATCATACAACTGATGGAGGTATATTTACAGGTTCTGTTCTAGACAACAGAAAAGTAGACAAATTAATTCGGAATGTTAACTGGAGTTCTTTTTTAGATTTGGATCACATCTGCTTATATAGCAAATCTATTGAAATATTTCGCGATGTCTATGCACAGTCAACTAAATCTATTAACATTAAAAAAAGGAGACGAGATAAGAAGTGAGATAGCAGAGTTGTGCAGCGCGGAAGACAAAGCGTTGCAAAAATGTAGGAAACAACCTGAAGATAAAGTTTTGAAAGATGAATATCGTGCGTTGCGGAATCAGGTAACGACGAAAATACTACTCATGAAAACCTCGTTTTACGTACGACAGTTTCACTGAACAAACATGACGGAAAGAAAACGTGGCAAATTGCCAATGAACTGATGGGTAGACAGAAAACGATTTCCGCTGATGAAGCGGCAAAAAAGAATTTTCCAGAGGAGAACGTGAAAGTGCTCTGCGATAAATTTAATGATGTATTTATAAACATAAAAAAAAGTTGCGAAATATAGCAGTCAGTAGGCCTTTACCACATAGATCGAAACGGGCATGTGGGAATACCACATATCTGCCACTAGTAACAGTTGACGAACTATGGAGCATTATATGCAGAATGAAGCAGTTGAAGCCACTGGAATATGAGATCTTTACAGACTCGTCTAAGAGATCTTTAAAGATATTCTGACGTTTTGAAAGAAGTGCCTATGAACATACTGAATGGTGTATTCGAAAGTGGTGATATACCTCGAGAACTTAAAATATCTGTTATCAAGTCGATCTACAATCACGGGAAGAAAGTTTATTGTACAAATTATAGGCCAATCGCAATACTTTCATCCATAGCACATATAATTAAAAAGCATGTTGCATATGTTATGGAATCATTCTGCGAAAAATACTCTTTGAACAATGCTGCGCAATTTGGCTTCACAAAGAATAGAAGTGCGACTACACTTCTTGAAGAATTTTTTGGTTATGTTTACAATTCAATCGAAATTAATGACATTGTGTTAGCCTTATTTCTGGACTTAACTAAGGCATTTCACACGATAGACCATACGCTACTACTCGAAAATTAAGGCCACTTGGTTTTCGCGGACATATTAACAAGTTTTTTGTCAATTATTTTACAGATAGGTTGCAGTGTGTGATGCTTGACAATACGCATGGAGATTTTAAAAAATGTTAAATTCGGTGTACCTCAAGAAAGTACACTTGGCCCACTGCTTTTTAACGTATATGTATCTGATTTGGGTTTATTACAGATTAAGTCAAGCATTTTTCAATACGCTGACGATACAGCGCTAGCACTTAAAGATACTGATTATCGTACAGGCGTGGAATCATTTCAAATAGATATAAGTGGAGTCGTTGACTGGTTCTCGCAAAAGTTCATTTTTTAAACGTTAAGAAAACAAACTGACATGTTTTAAAAGCCCCCTTAAAATCGTTATTTTAAACCAACCACTGTATCTTTACGCATATCATTGTTGCGAGTTTAATGGTAAAGCTATGCAAATAGAGAGAACAGTTCTCTATCTGGGCATCCACTTTGACCAACACCTCACATGGAGCGACCACATCGTCTGCCTCTCTAGAAAGATAAGAGCCATTGCGGCTATGATGTGTCACCTTCGTGGCAAATCTCCGCTTCATCTTAGACGAATGGTCTATACAGCATTAGCAGAACCTGTTTTAAAGTACGGCATTACTTTATATGGTAACTGCTCCGAATACAAGAAAGAACCATTGAATGTTATCCTAAAGAGATTAGTGAACATTTTATCTTATGCCACCAGGCCACACTCGGTTGACATGAAAGGGAAATACAGTGAGTTAGGCATCCTTCCGATTCCGAACTCTTCCACTTTGTTGTGTTAACGCGGTATTATTATTCAAATGAATATAAGACTCCCGTAAAAAAAGATGTCACCTTGAGTAAAACGGAACGCTTTGTTAAGCCACAGGTTTATACAACCTATAGTAAAAAGATGCGCAATTATTATGTACCAGCTGTATTTAATAAAATTCCAGATGATCTATGTATTGCAAATAGCGAGCTTAGGATGATGATGGACATAAGAAATTGGTTTGCAAATGTATTGCCTTGTGTACAGCTTGAGTTCTTTCATTTGAGAAGTGCTATTTTGTGTTCAGACTTTTTTCTCTGTGTTAACATGACTTTTTAGAAAAGAAATGTATTCATACATAGTTATTTTTACACCTGCTGTTTGATCAGCCTTGGAGCAAAATATGCTTAGGCAGATCAGAATTTATGAATATGCACGCATACAGACGAATAAATTTTGATTTTGTTTGATTTGATTTGATCCCATTTAAAGGCACTAAAAACAGAAGGGCGATGTAAGAGACAAATCTATGCACCTCTATTGTCCCGAGCGTGGGGAGCAGTATGTGTGTTTTTTCTTGTTGAGCAGGCATATATTAACCACAGAATAAAATCTTCTAAAATACCGGCCTGTAGTGCCCGTTTGTTCGCTTCCCCACAAATTGGAGTCAGCATTAAAATCGCCGACTAACAGATATGGCTCTGTAATTGCTTTAAAAGGTCTTCTAAGTCATGGAGTGTTAATGTCAGGTGTGGTTTGAGATATACGGAACATACTGTAACTGTTTTAAAATGTGCTACAGATACTGCAACGGCTTCAAATATAGTCTGAAGCTTGATTTCACGAGTGGCCACACTACAATAAACAACTATAGCAGCACCTCCAGGAAGCCTATTTGCTTGCTCTTGGTCATGGCGAAAGACTTCTTATTTACTTAAAATATTTTTATCTTTTGGTCCAAAGTTCGTCCCCTGGGGACACAAAAAAAACGGGGAATATAAAGCATGGATATCGTTTACGGCACTGTAGTTTTTAGTATGCCTCGACAGTTCCAGTGAATCTGGAATGCCGTATATAATGCCTTTTGGGCACCTCTCCTCCCGGTTTTGTGGGGCCTGTTATTGGAAATTTTCCTCCCTTTCTGTGCGCCGCCGCTGCTGTGGAGGCGGACTACTGCTTATATTGATCGCCTCCTTCGAGGCAATGGATTTCCGCAGGGAACTCGCGGGGTATGGTTTGTGCCTTCACCTGATGGGGGTAATCCGTGCGGCCTGCCAGCTCAGGGGCCAGGGAGCCTTTCTTTTCAGATGGGAGGGCAGCCTTAGGCTGCACCTGTCAGAGATGTGGATGGCCTTGCCAGGGCAGTGGCCTGAAGCTGGAGTGGTGTATCACCGCTCCCACTAACTTTGGCTGTGCCAGAGGCCACCGTCAGGTGCACCTCTGGGATGACAGCGGTTGCAAAAACGGAGTGCCTTTCGGATGGAGACGGGCAGGCACACATCAAAAATGGTTCTTGTAATCATATATGAAGCGCAAACAGGACAACGAAAGAGGAAGACCAAATAATCGGATTCTAAGTAGCGCCCGTCCTCAGTGATATCTTCCTGTCTCGAGTTGACTTTTATATTGAGAAGAATCTGAGTTGCCTTGCAAAAAATATTTACAGGTATGTCAATGACTATCTGGTGTTTGTTGACAGACATGAATTTACAAGGAGGGCACTGGACATTATTAAGATTTTTAAAGAATATGGGTGTGGACTGCAGTTTACTCAGAGACTCCTACAAATGATTGCCAGCACTTTTTTCAAATAAAACTTCACTTTTTGCAGGGTCATGTGTGCTAGATGAATTCTCTGAGGTCAGTGAAACCTCTCTTAAATTTTAAGTCAAGTCATTCAAAAGTTGTGAAGTGCGGGAAGGCTGTCGCCTGCTTAGGAACGTCTTTGCTCAAGTCGTGCCTCCACGAAATGAAAGAAAGCTTCTGTGAGGAACTGAACAGACTAAGATCGGCTGGGTTTCCACGGGATGTGTTGTTTCTTGCTTCTAGCAAGGTGCTCAAAAAGTAAAAGTTTTCAATAGGTCACTTCAAACGGGTTCTGAGGAGGAGAAAAAAATATTGCAGATATTCCTTATGTTCATCGGTTTCTTCATCAACTAAGAAACGTGGGCAACAGATATGGTGTAAATATTCTCTTCTCTGCCCTTCAAAAGGCTAGTAGTGTTTGTGCGAAGGTTGCTGCGCGCTCTAGCAGCTGCATACCTGATAAATGGAAGCGGTGCACCGTGAACCACGGGAACCGCTATGTCAGATGTGCAAAAGGAGTGGTGTATCACATTCCCTTTTCTTGTGGCCGTACCTGGATCGGTCAAATGGGCCTGCACGCGCATTTTTGTCCTTGAAAAAGTCGCCTTCATCCAATCCTACTAAGCACTGCTCGAAATGCAGCGGTAGCTAGCCTTTGCTTGATCAATCCAAAATCGTGCTTCAACACTCTAATCAGCTGACTAGAAAGGTTTCAGAGACCTATCACATCCGTAAGAATCAGCACATGTGTGTTGCCGACCCCACGGGGTTCTGCATGAAAAGCAGTTTTCTTATCTTGACGCGCCTGCATGAGCAGTTATCCTGATGCGCCTGCGTGAAAGCTTTTGTTTTGTTTTTGTTTTTTTTTTCTTTTTGTGTGTTTGTTGAAATAACGCTCAGTTGCGAGTATGCGCTTGTGTTGTTCGGTCTTCCTTGTCGGTTGTCCTGAGTCCACTTCATATATTTTTACAAGATGCAATACCAACTAGCTAAACTCTCGAATCTCTTCAAAAATGTTGCACGGTGTGCCCACTGTCACCAGTCGCCGGTCAGACCGCCCCCCCCCCCCCCCCCCCATCTCCAGCGCATGGCGTCAACATATGACCTGGATGCCTCTTCGTTACACTTGTTTCTTGCCTCAGGGTAAGTTATATTTTCTTGTAGTTTCAAATCGTTTATTTGTTTATTTTTTTTAATACTTCAAAGGTTCGAGAATAGGCTGCATGTGGACCTTTGCAATTTGAACATTTTTTTCCGTTGACTGGCAGTTGTCTCTATCATGTTCAGTTTCGGCACATTTGCCGCAGTGCTCTTTCCCTCTGCATTTCTTGCTGCCATGTCCAAACCATTGGCATTTGAAGCACCTCTTATGGTTAGGGTGTATGGGCGCACTGGGCGCCTGATGAATGCAACCCCGACAGACTAGGGCAAGCGACTACTGGCGAATGTTAGCACAATGTGAGGTGTTCTTCTTCTCCATAACGCGTTATAGTGATGCAGCGAAGAGATGTTACGCATCGGTCTCGCAAATTTTCGAGGAGCTCGTTTTCGTACTCTGCCATTAGCAGCCGCTCAGAAATTACTCATTGAACGCTTTTCAGGCTTCTCTGAGGTGTTACTGTTATGTCTAGGTCAGCAAGTTTCTGTGGTTCGAGTAATGCATCGCTCTGCTTTTTTGACTTGACCTGTACAAGGAGATCTCCGGAGGATAATTTTTTGCTTCATAATCTTCATCTATATTATTCACTAGGGCACATTTGTATTATAAACACTGATTGCGTGGCCACTGGAGCATTTTGCTCAACCGCGTGAACCATCAGGAACTGCGAAAAATTTTCTGCAGATTTCGAAGTTGGAACTTTGATTCCTTCGGTGCGGTACCCTTTTCGGTTTTGATCGTGTTTTTTAGAGGCCTAAATTGAGAATCCACGCGGTATGTATGGATTAACGGTTCATATTTGGTCACTTGTTCTTCACCGTTATAGACACAAGAAGGTCCCAGAAATACCCCATTCCTGGTGTACAGATGGGGAGCCCGTCTGCCGGGGCTTGACCATGGCCGCGACCACCACCGTTCACGGTTTCTACCCTTCACCTTACACCCTGTCGCCACGGTGCGGATGGCAGCTTCGGTACGGGGGCTAAGGAGCCGTGGTGGCACCAAGCACCATAACATTGAGACTCAAGGTGCCCTTGCAGGGAACTAAAGAGAAGAGGACGGTATCTGCTGTCACAAGCAGAGAAAGAGGACGGACGTCGAGCGTGCTTTGCTGCGCCAATTCTATTGGCTTCGTTCTTCCTCCTGTGATGGTTTTTGCGCGCAAGCACGCCAAACTATCACTCACTGCACAGCCCTCCTGGAAAAGTTCAGTGTGTTTCAGATAATGGTTGGGCAAACGAGACAATGTTCGTGTGATTTTTGCAGCCCCTTTTCCAGATTGTCCGATGCACTCCTGACCACAAAGTACGGATTGTTTTGGATGGCCACAGTAGCCACGTCGAGAACAAAGCAGCGATTCAGTACGCAAGAAATAAAGGATAATTGTACTCTCGGTCTCCCCGCACACGGCACACAAGCTACAGCCACTTGCCGTAATCTTTTCCAATGCCTTCAAAGCTGCCTAAAACAACGCATGCCGGGAGTGGTTGCTGACCAACATTGGTAGTCGCATCATTACGGAGAATGTTTGCTAGTAAGCAAAGCATTTGATCGACCAGGAAGCATCAGTAACGTAACCAATGGATTCCGGAAGTGTGCTGTTTGGCCATTTTCTCGTGCGTCGCTGGATGACCCTGAGTTTGATGACGTGCCATCGGTAAGTACAGCGGGACTTCATACTTGCGGTCAACGGTAAGATTCCCGCGCTTACTGCTCCACGCCTACTTCTACCGAAGAGAATGAAGAGCCTGCTCATTGTCACAGGAGCTTCCAAGTTCTTTCTCCTGTGCCTGCTATAGAAAGAGCAATAATACTATGGGAGCATTTCGCCAATCTAAAATGCAGCAGGGCGAAAGCCTTTGGCCTTGCCGAATGCGGTTATGAATGGATATGAATGGAAGTGCCCCGTGTGCAAATAATTATGAGCAACACAGCGCCTCGTTCTGTGTGGATTCAATGCACGATATGTGACGAGTTGGCTCAATAGTGTGCGGGGCCCCACGGATTGTACTTCAAGTGCTCCGAGTGCAAAAACAGACTTTTTTTTGTTTTGACAAAATGTCTCATTTTTCCCTACATTATGTCTCGTTTTGTGTTTTGTGTAGGGTCAAACTGCGACAAATGGGACTTTTTATGATAAATTCAAGGTTTCTTAGATTTGCTGACCGCTTAGCTAAGATGCCAAGGAACGCTCCTCTGCAACGTTCCCGGCTTTTGAAATAAAAGAGTAAAAACAATATGGACATCGCAAATTTTTGTATCGTTTACCCCGTCATACTCTACTCTGTCGTTGGCTGTGTAATTGTCTGTCGTAGTCGTGAGCGTAAGCGGTGGGTGCGTTTCCATGGTAGCCACTTCGAGGGAGGTTAGCGTAGAATAAGTAGGGTACTGGCAGAGCAGAGGAAAGCCCAGCCGGACGATGGTTACCCAAGAAGAACGAGGGTATGGCGAGAGCGTAAGCAGGCGCAACCGGTCGGCGGTTGGCGTGGAAACTATCCGGTTCGTGGCTGCCCTGGAAGGACGAGAGAGTGTAAATATTGAAGGCGGCTTTATGGCGAGAGCGTAGGAAGATGTAACTGTAGAATGCTTATGACAGCAACCGCAATGAAGATGATTACCATGGGAGGAAGGAATGGCGAGATTGTAAGAAGGCGCAACTGGAATATGGTTATCATAGCAACAAACCATAGGGTAGATTAAACCTCTATATCCCCTTCAGGCTCCAAATATATCTCCTGAAATTATTTTTTTTATAAATCACGATGAGTGGATGAAGCAGAAGTGATGTGGAAAAAATTGCGCAAATATATTTGTACTTGAACATTTTTTATTTCCGTCCACGTATGTTGACCTAGCCCCTCAACGCTGCTATGTGAAGGCAAACACTGCAGCATTTGCTAGCATTTTCTGACTAATCGTCAGATATAAATAAATGTTTAGCTGTGAGAATATAGGCTTCACAGAATTATTCTTGAGTAGATGACTTATGAAACAGATAAAAACAGTCGTTCTGTGTAGACAGGCAGGGGAATATTCGACAATTCCGGCGCTCAACGCGGCTTTCAAATGTGCTGCCTTCACATCGGCACCGTTGTGCAATTAACGTGTTCAGAAGTTGGGGCCAATGGTTGCTTCCATCATAAGCAGCACAGGTGGAGAGAGAGAGAGAGAGAAATAGTTTGCGGCATGTTTTCTGCATGGATTTTACAAATAGATGAAATCATTTTTAAAGATCGTTGTTAGCTCAATTGAAGTCAGAGACCTGAAACTAACTATCCCAACTCTCTACCAGTGTGCTGAATGTTGTTTTATAGCTTTGGAGATTAGCGGCCATCTCTGAACTGACTGGTGTGTGAGGGCTCGGGTACCCCGTATTCATCTCCCCTTGTGTAGTGCTGCCGTATTGTATTTTTCTCTTGTCTCTAGTTTTATACACAATGTTAATCATTCTTGCCAAAATCCACAGCGAAAATTTCAATACGATAAAGAAGACTATGTTCCGACTACTACCGAAAAGAACAATAAAAATGTTTTTTTTCTGCTTCGGATTAGTGCAGTCTTCATTTTTGCTAGTAGGCTCTCACATCCCGTTCCAATATTGGTTTGGAATCTGAGACCCTCTTGGACCCCTGTGGCTTTATGCACTGATCATAACACGTGTTTGTCGGCAGCGCTCAGCGTAGTGGCGTTCTTTGAACCATCTGCGAGCCTTCATTGCTCGGTCAGCCATGCTTCTTTGAAGGCGCTTCTCCATCGGCTTTTTTCAGGCGCAACGCTAGAACTCTGTAGTTGTCAAACGTTCTCTTCTGAGAAGCATAGTTTTCAACACCTGTAAGCAATAAGACCCATTTCTTACTAGATGTGCCCAAAAATGTGTGTAGAAAACACCACTTTGATAACTTCGGCATTAAGGCGCCCTGTCCACGTTTGTGGGCGCGCCACTGTTGCTGTTGTTACCTCAAATACGAGGACACATACCCACTTTGGGGGATTGACCAGGGGTTACTGCAGATCCAAACAGGAAAAAGCTCATTCAGATTTATCTCAAGAAGCTCATAAATATAGAGCAACCTGAGGGAGAAAGAAAACGAATTTTAAGAGATCTTGAGAAAATCGGAATGAGAATCAAAGAAACAAAGCGGTCTACATTGATTGAGGAAGTTTTAAAGAAATAATAAAAAAGAAATTAATTTTGAGTAGAAAGAAATGGCATCGAGAACTTACCACAAAAATCTTTCGGTTTCAATAATATACTCCTGAACAAGCTGAGACACCTGCTTAATGGCATGCCCTTTGACGGTTGCACCAAAGGAGAGGAGGACGGGAAGAGTGAAAGGCAGTCCTAATTGACCGAGAGGATTTTGCAAAATCTGAATTCTCTGCCGTGCAAACCGCCCGCAGTAGAGTATGAAATGTCTATCGTTTCAACGTCCGCGCATGACGCACACATACTCGACGGCGGGAACCAAGAAAGGCATCAATATAGATTAAGGCGAAGCATCTTGCAGCGCAACAGTGTCAAGAAAACCTCATATTGCCTTGATGTGCAAGAACGTATGTTCCATGGGAATTTTAAATATTCGAAATCCGTTGTACCAAAGATGGGCTCACTGCTAAGGTAATGGTGTATTTGGTAACGTTCAGAACGGGACGTGGTCAGCAGGGTGAGGATCAGAACATGGGCAATAGGCTCATTGATGGCTGATTTTGCTAACAAACAGGCCATCGAATTTGAAGTAATGCCACAGTGCCCTGTGATCCACTGAAAACTCGACTCTCGCACATGACCTGGCCCAAAAAATACATTAGGGATCGGTACAAGAGACAAGCTGCCGAACTTCCTATTGCTCTCAAGACTGAGAGAGTCCGACAGAATGATAACTTGAGAAATATTGCCGACTGCTTTTTGAAAGGCCAAACCAGCAGCTAGAAATTCAGCAGCAAAATTTGGAGTATAATCAGGGACCCGGATAGAATAACTCCAATCTAGTATAACTCCGATAACTCTAATCAAACATCTACTGCTGCCTTTTCGCCTTGCTTAGAGGCACCTGTTGAAATTGCAGCATGGCTCGAACATTGCAAAAGATATTCCTCCAGGCGATTGTTTAGTACATTGGCAGATAAGTGTTTTGCATATAGCGGCAGCATATGGTAGAAGCAAACTGCTGGATCTAGCCTTCTCGTTGCTGACGCATTGCACGGACCTAAGTGAGACGGCAATCCGAGACAAAAGTGCTCAGTAAACACAAATTGAGATAGTTTGTAAAGCTGGCAGTGTTTATCTAGAAAAAAGCCTGGGTTTGTAATAAAAATTAGAAGAGCCACTCCAGGCATTGGCTCAAATCCCCGTACGAAGGTGCGCACCGTGAGAAGTACAAAGCGAGAGTTAAGTTCTATATGCTAGCTTCCAGAAAGAGGACACAATTTGCCACTGATTTTGGTAAACCCCGGCAAAGCCGTAGAGCGCGCCTCTCCAAAAGAACCAGAGGTTGAATTTTGTATTTAGGACAACCAGAGAAAAGAACGAAACAGAACTCCAAATTTGGTCTTACGTAAGTCTTATAGAGAAATAGGAGAGTGTCTTTGCGCATACCGAATTTATTATTGCTGATTCGCGTCCGTCGACCGTAAGCTCGCTGACATTTGAGGACTATATAATACTGATATGAGGTCACCAGTCTAGATGACGGTCGTAATTTTCACCTATGCACTTTGAGGACTAAACTTGCGGGATTTAGGAGCAACAATACAGAAGAGAGATATAAAGAGGGGATGCTGGTTGAAAAACGAGAACGGAATATTTGTTCACGTTGAGAATTAAATGAAACTTGCAAAGCCAAACATCCAGGGCTTCGAGGTAGGCCTGCAATAGCTGGTAAAGTGAATGAATGTTTCTAGCAAAAGCAAAAAAGGTGGTGTCGTCCGCATATACATGCACTTTTCTGTCACCCTGAATGGGTATGTTCGGCATAAGTATGTTAAAAAGTAAAGGAGACAGAATAGCTTCCTGAGGCACAGCTCCACTATGTGAAAAAGTTTTGGAAGTAACGAAATCGTGAGAACAGAAGAAACGACTATTTTTTTATGAATTCTTGCATCCATTCAAGAATGCAAAAAGGCGGCCGGATTTTGCCAAGCTTCATCAATAGCATTGAATGTTCTACGCTATTATATGCTTTAGCGATATCCAAAGTGACTCTTCTTCATTGCAACCCTGATTCTGTTTTCGAAATCTGCGTGCAGTGCAAATCGAGCACCCCCGACGAAACCCTAGGTGAGAATCAGTGAAGGCCTGCATTGCAAGAACGTGACCTGTAAGACGGCTGTTAACGATGCGTTCAATAACTTTAACCAAAACTAGACAAGAGAGAAATCGGCCGATTGTTATCAATTACAAGACCCTTCTTTGGATCTTTGAGAAGTAAGATCATTTTAGCAATTCTCTACTCAGGAGGGACTCAAGCTGTCGCCAGGGACACATTAAAATATGCAATACGTCAGAGGTAAACTCTTTCATTACAGACATCAACATCCCAACAGAGACCCCATCGCATCCAGGAGTTGCAGGTTTGAGGCCACTAACTATGGAAAATAATTCTGAGGGTATAACTGCCATGAAGTCTGCGCGCAGAGGGGGTAGGTCGAATGGAACCACATACCGCGCTTGAAAGCGCAGAGCAAGGCCTTGTGCTATCTGGCCAAGTGTTTTTTTTTTGCATCCTGGAGTCGTAACACCACTTACTGAGAGAATGGCGGATTATGGTTGTTTTTCATAATTAGACACAAAGCTTTGCGGTTATTCAGGCTTAATAGATAACAGTTCAAATTCGCATTGTACTCCTCCATCGCCTTGCAAATGGTCCTTGTAAATGAAACCGCGAAATATTTGTACTTTATTGAATTTCACGACCAGTGGTTATGAGAGAGGCTATTCCAGGCAGCTTTTCTAAGTCTATGTGCTCTTCCGCAGTCATAATTTCGCCATAGGCAGAGCTGTTTGTTTTGACCGTAGACTGCACTGTGAACACGGAACGCTCAGAGGCCCCTAACATGGAATAGAGAACTTGCTGAACGTGATCCAAGTTATTAGATGATGCAACAGAGGAGAAAGAGGATTACACATGTTTTTGGCAAAGTGTGTGGTTTACGAATTTTTATGGAGAAGCAGTCGCCCTGAGGGGGAGCTACTACGTGTGAAAGATATCGGAAAGTTATCACTGCAAATTCCACTATCCACCTTAGACCACAAAAAACCTGCACCCCGTTTACTGCCAATGTTATATCAATGACAGACCGAGAATCGGAACGCATGTAACTCCTCGACTGTTACAACAACGCACGTTCCTTGCCGACATCCATAACCAAAGAAGCTGTCCACATAGTACGAAAACCCCCAAAAATGTGATCAGAATTGAAATCACTAGTAATCACCACTCTATTGTTAAAACGCCAAAGAACATTTTAAAGATGTGTGCTATGGACACCTGAAGGAAAGTAAACATTAGCATGGGTAAAGGGAGCTAACTGTGGAATTGCGATATCATCAGCCAAAAATTCACAGATCGGTCCTCGAATTTGGTAAGACATTTGAGCTTGATGAAAAATTTTAGAAGATATTAATGTCAACAAGCCACCACCCCAGCCGTAATTGCGATCGGCTCGGAATACCAGGAAATTATTGAGAGAGAATGACCTAATAGGAGTAATGGGTGTGGTGTATGCGCACGTTAATTAACCAACTGGTCGAAACTATTACGAGCCCATCGCCAAGGCGTCCCGCATAGGTTTAGTCGCTTTGGGACGTTGATCCTATAAAGCCAAAGCAAATGTGCCATAATCCTATAGGCTGACCTATTCAATCCTATACAGAGTTTTGAATAGGAAAGGCGAGTTTCTTGGTGTAAAATTATGTCTGGGTCGAACTGTTAGACATGGTTCTGTAAATCACGAAAAGAAGATGCGACTTATCGGCAATTCCACTGTAGTGCTTCTAACCCCGCCATTGTTGCTGTAAAAGCAGAGCGGTCGTGACAGCCTCCTTTAGGATATCAGCTTTATGTGGATGGATTACTGGGGGAACCTTTCTTGCTTTCGCTGCATGGGAGAGCCGACTTCGACGAAGAGGAAGGAGCTCGACGCTTCTGGAAACGATACGCCATCCCCACGTCCGTAGTACAAACGGAAGAGAGGCTGGTATCCACGGCACCACGTACAGGCAACGACGAGGACGCAGCAAGAGTAGGACCCAGGGGAGAGACACCAGAGAGGCTGTGGGATGGATAAGTTGATGGAACGGAAGACCGATAGTCGAATGAGCAACCTCACTTGAAATGACCTGGCATAGCGCTTCACTGAAGGTAGTAAATATAAGGACCAAAACATCTGCAAGCGCCTTCTTGACAGCTTACACCATAGACTTTGTCAGCAACGCATCTACCTCAGACCCAGATGACCTAGCAAGAGCCGCAAAAGAATTCCTTTTCCGGTCTACTTGTGCATAAGCATCAGCTCTAGATCACCTTCTCTACTGAATGATGTCCAGAAGATTCTGCTCATCTGAACGTTTGGGACAGCCAGCATCATCAACCGGATGAGCGCCGCCACACAGGCTGCAAATTGCACCCTCAGATAGGCAGAGGTCGGCGGAATGGTTCTCCCCGCATAGTCGGCAACACGTCGCATATTTGCATGCTTTTCTCTATGACCAAAGCGCCAGCAATTCCTGCATTCCTAACGACGAGGATGTAGCGGGTTGACTCTGTACACTATGCGCCAAACCTTAAGCTCAGACGGGTAAGATCCTGCAAATGTTGCAATCGGAGACTCTGTCGGCACACGTGAGCCATTAGCACCTCTACTACAGCGGTAAACTGTTAACAAGCCAACGCTGGTGTCCTGAAAGTCGTAAAGTAGTTCCTGAGGAGAGGTCGTTGGTCCAGGCCGCGGGTGATACCTTTTTAACATGCGAGTTGCTCTGGAATGAAAGGCTTAACTAGAAATGATGCGAAAAATATGCAGTGCAGCAAATCCGACATGCACTGCCCATCCGAGCATCGGAACAGAATGCCCCTACGGCCAAAAGGGCACACTTCAGAGATTTCCAGGTGGCGGCAAGTAACAGCAGCTCCGGAATCATTTAAGGATTTTTCAATTCAGGGCCCCGTCTTCAATGGGTACAAGCGCCACTGGGATGTCACTGACGCCACTCCGACCGAAAGAATCCAAGGGCAAACTTTGGGCCAACAGACTGGCGAACCAGGGAGCCGGACCCCCATCAGGGGAAGCTAAAGACAATGCTCGAAGCCTCAGGGGACACTAAACCTAATTATCGGTACAGCAAAAAAAAACATCTGACAAGAATCTCAACCCGTGGAACGGCCTCACCGCAGAAGGAAGAGGGAGTGCAGTGGAGGCAACAACATCAACCCCTCTGTCCCACACTCTTTGCGTCTTCCAATCTATCAGCCTACATACTATTACTACTACTTTTCCCGTCAAAACGTTCATGTATCCAGCAATTAACCGCCTGTGTCTTGGCCACTTCCCCGCAGTGGGTAGGTGCCAGCATTGTTTGAGGTCAATCAACCAACCAACAAGGTCAAAGACAGGAACAGAGGCAGGAACAGGCAGGCCACAGAAGAGCAGAGGTTAATGCTGCTCCTCACAGAGGTAGGTAGGTAAGCAAGCCTCGAACAGAGAACGGGATGCTTATCTTAGCACTTCTTCATCTATGACGAGGAAAAACAGTGTGTCAGTTCTACATTAACCTATTGACACCTTCCGAATATTAAATGGTCAATTCACGACTTTTTGAAAAGATAGCATGCAAAAATAAAAGCTAATTACTCGTTCTGCCAAAATACGTCGTGATGCACATTCTTTATTTTTTTTTACAGACACATTTCGCTGCAGCTGGCAGAGATGGCGCCACAAACTTGACAGGGAGGGTCCAAATGGAAAGAGCGTGGTAATTAAAGGTGGAAATTCGCCTTATATATGAAAAGTTGAGCATGCTTAGGTCACGTTTACATGCGTGGACGCAGCGTCTGAAGGGGATAAGAACTACCCTTAGAGGGAGAACGACAGTTGCCGCGGAAGGAAGGTATGGCGAGAGACGGTTAAGCGGGAGTGCAGGAAGGCGCACCAGAGTATGTCACATATATTAAGGAGCCTAAATTAAATTTTAAAGGAAAAGGGTGTGAAGAAGACGACGCAAATTAACCGAGAATAAATAAGAGGAAGAAGAAGCATTCGTTGAGGTGGAGAGGGATGATTGGTGGAGAAGCATTCGGTGAGGTGGACAGAGATGATTGGTGGAAAAGAGAAGAAGACGACGACAAGGCTTACGTGGACTAACACCGAGGCTATAAAAGGGCGAGTGAGAGTGAGGCACGGGGGGGAACAGAAGAGAAGCGGAGGCTCCGGCGGGTCAGGATCACTTTGGCTGGAAAAGAGCGACACCGGCTACTGCTCCGGTGAGCTCGCGTTCTACGACATCGCATCGTGGACTTCCTGCAGTGCCTGAGCCCGTTCTGGGGAGTTAACGGAGCACGCTTCCACCTGCTACGGCCAGGGGTGTCTCCAGTGCTGTTGCCACCCATCCGGGTGGTGCCCCCACGCCAACGACACCGGCGTCACCTCCCCGGGCGCTTGGACCTGGAGCTTGTACGACGCAGCCAGCGACGCCAGCCCAAGCGCGTCGAACGCCGCCAGCTACTCCATCTCAAGCACGGCGAACGCCGCGTCGACTGGATCCATACAACGCCGCAGCCCCACCGAACCAACCGTGAGCACGAACGCCGACCACTAATAGTAGAACACTAGTAGTAGACGCTAGTAGAAGTGTGCCCGGGTCATGTGTATTTATAATCTTTGTGCTTTGTGTTAGTTTTGTTAGTTTTGTGTTCTAGTGTGTGTCACGTAGGTTGTATTAAATGTGCGTTTGTGTGGGTACACCCGTCGCCTAGTCCAATCTTTCGGTCCGAGTGTTCTCCGGAGAGATCCGTGACAAAGATAGGTGGCGAGCCTGCCAGGATTCATTTGCTTTTTTCTTTTTTGCTTTGACTCGGATTTTTTCGATCTCTCGACGGCGGAAAGTATGAAGAAAGGAAATTTTAATGAAAGAAAGGCGCTCAAGCTAGTGTTAAGCAAGGAAGACGCGATGCGTCTGTGTGACAAGGAGAAAGAAAAGGCAAAAAGGCAGAGAGAGGAAAGGGCGCAAGCATGCGCAGACGCTCGTGAAACAGAATAACGCGAGGCGAAAAGAGCTCGTGAGGCAGAAGAGCGAGAAGAGAAAAGAGCTCGTGAAGCAGAAGAGCGCGAGGCGAAAGGAGCTCGCGAGGCAGAGGGAAGAGCTCGCGATGCGGAAGAGGGAGAAGAGAAAAGTGCTCGCGAGGCAGAAGAACAGGAGAAAAGAAGGATAGAACGGGAGAAGGAGTTTATTTTGTGGAAACAGGCGCATGTCGCGGGAGTATATGAGGAGATCACGGACAATGTTCAGCGTTCCTTAGCGTGTACAGAATCTCCTAGACCAGCCTGAGTTTGCCCACGGAAGCTGATGGCTCCTTTTGATGACAAGATAGATGATTTGGATGCATATCTGCAACTATTCGAGCGGATAGCTTTGGGGCAAGGCTGGGAGCGCAGAGAATAAGCCACGGCATTACGCATGTGTTTAGATGGAGAGGCGCTGAATGTGTTTGGAAGGATGCCCGCTGCTGATTCCATGGACTAGGAGAAAGTCAAAAAGGTACTCCTCCAAAGATTCAGGCTTATGGCAGAGGGTTTCCGTGAGAGATTTCGCACCGCGAAACCTGAGGATTCGGAAACCGCGAAGCCGTTTTCTTGCAGGCTGACCAACTATTTTGATAGGTGGAATGATATGTCAAACACAGAGAAGAGTTTTGGAGGTGTGCGTGACAAGCTGGTCACAGAGCAATTTTTAGCATGTTGCAGCTCAAAGCTAGCGCTATTCCTGAAGGAAAGAAAGTTGTGTTCGTTGGAAGAGTTCGCCGACACTGCTCACCAATTCCTCGAGGCTCAAGGGCTAAGAAATTTGAGTAAGGCAAAGGAGGAAACCCAAAAGGTCCTAGAGACAGATGCGGCAAAACCAAGAGTATATGGCGGTGCATCTAAGGCGCCAGTAAGCTGTTTTCTCTGCGGCAAGGTGGGACACCATGCAGCTGACTGTCGGACTAGTAGCGCTGCCCAGAAAACACAGGTTGTGTCTCAAGGCTTTAAGAGGAGGGGTCATACTCTGGATGAGTGCCGATACAGAACGCTGGACCGAGCTGCATGCGTTGTCCGCTCAAGGGTAGAACTTGTCACGCCATCCGAAATTCCACAACTAAACGGAGAGCAAAGGCCGCTGGAAAATGAGGCAGTGAGTGGAACACGCAAGTCGAAAGCAGCAATGCCAGTGTTAGTTGGGCAAATAGGAGACCGTCCTATATTGGTACTTAGACAAAGCGGAGCTAACAGTCTTGCTTCGTAGAAGCCTGGTGGAGGACGACGATCTTACAGGGGAAGCGTCGGCCGTCACTCTTGTAGATAGCACAGTGAGGTACCATCCTGAAGCAAGAATTCTAGTGTCCACGCCATATTAAACTGGACAGGTTCTGGCAAAATGCGTAGACCAACCCATTTACGATCTCATCTTGGGAAACATTACGGGTACAAGAAGTATCGAAGACTCCGATCCCGAGTGGAGGATGCGCGACGTTGAAGAACATCCAAAAGACGAAAGGCCTGCGACAGATCAGGCGCGTGATGGGGCAGTCAGTTTCTCGTCGGCAGTGGAGACAAGAGCTCAAGCGACAGCCCCAGCAACGCAGCGTCCGCTCTCTACTCCTGCTACGATGTGCCTGAGCGTAACACCGGGCGAAATTGCAATTAGGCAAAAGGAAGACCCGAGCTTGAAGGTTTGCTTCGAAAGGGTCGGGGAAAGAGTGAAAAGAAAGAAGATGCGGACGTCATTCGAGTATTAATTGGTAAATGGTCTTCTGCACAGGGAATGCATATTTAGTTCAGGAAGGCGGGTCCAACAGCTGGTGTTACCGAGAGATATGCGAGAGACCGTGTTGCGCTTAGGTCATGACGCCATAATGGCCGGGCACCAGGGTGTTCAAAAAACGATGTCTAGGATCACCGAGGAGTTCTTTTGGCCGGGTGTTCAGAGTGACGTTAAGCGCTTTGTTTGCTCATGTGATGTGTGCCAGCGCACAGTTCCGAAGGGAAGAGTTGGTCCCGCACCTCTGGGAAAGATCCCAGCAATCGACCTACCCTTTGAGCGAGTGGCTATTGACATAGTGGGACCAATCTCTCAAGTATCCGCCAAAGGCAATAGATATGTGCTTACTCAAGTTGACGTGGCCACTCGTTATCCTGACGCTATTCCACTGAGAACTATTGAGAGTATCCAGGTGGCGGAGGGCCTTGTGGAAATGTTTTCGTGTTATGGGTTCCCGAAGGAAATTTTGAGTGACCGGGGCTCGAACTTCACATTTGAGCTAATGAAGGAGGTTAACCGCCTTTTATCAGTAAGACAGTTACTGACGACGCCTTACCTTCCCTAGTGTAAGGGGCTTGTAGAGCGGTTCAACGGCACTCTCAAAAATATGATCAAGAAAATGTTCCAGGAGAGACCTACTGATTAGGTTAGATATCTCCCAGCTCTTTTGTTCGCTTCCCGCGAAGTACCACCAACGAGTCTTGTTTTCTCGCCCTTTGAGATGTTGTATGGGAGAACCGTTAGAGGTCCACTTACAATACTCAAGGAGCTGTGGGCTAATAAGGAGATTGCATCAGATCTCAGGACAACTTACACATACGTTCTTGAGTGCGGGACAAGTTGGAAGAAACATGCAGGCTTGCACATCAAGGCCTGGAAAGGGCGCGCGAACGCTATAAGGGCTACTATGACAAGAGAGCCGCTCACAGGAATTTGAATCCGGGCGACAAGGTTCTCATCTTGCTACCCACTGATCATAATATGTTACTGATGCAGTGGAAGGGCCCTTACTTTGTGACGCAGAAGAAAAATAACATAGATTATGAGTTACTGATAATTAATTAACACCAAGAAGGTGTTCCATGCAAACCTGTTGAAAAAGTACAAAGAAAGAGTTCCCGTTCAGTGCGCCCCCAAGGTAGCATGCTCGGTAGTAGCCGAGGAGACAGATGATGCTGTCGACATGCCCACATGCAGTGGGAAGAAAACTGTAGGTTGGGATAAGGTGTTAGTTAACCCCAATTTGAATGAAGACCGAAGATCACAGATAAAGGCCCTACTCCAAAGCAAAGAGGATGTGTTTTCAGATGTGCCGTGCAAAACGGATGTCATATGTTGTAGACTATATCTGTCTACAGATAGACCAATCAGCGTGAAGCAATACCCGCTACCTTTAGCAGTTCAAGAATCAATAGAAAAGGAGGTGCGGGATATGGTGGAGCTTGGCGTGATTGAGAGGTCGTGGTCAGCATACAATGCGCCTCTTGTGGTTTTCAAAAAAACTCGTTGGTACTAACCGACTGTGTGTAGATTTTCGGCGGCTAAATGACATCATAGTACCCGATGCAGAACCCATACCAAGAGCGCACGTGGTGTTCGCTAAGGTGGCTCACAAAAGGTTTTTTCTAACTTTGACTTAGCTAAAGGGTATTTGCAAATACCAATGGAAGATTTTTCTAAAGAGAAGACTGCCTTTTCGTGCTCGGCGGGTTTATTCCAATTTAAATTCATGCCTTTTGATTTGAAGACAGCATCTACAATATTTACGAAGCTGATGAGGAAGGGTTTGGATGGGATCCAAAATGTAGAACACTATATTGATGACATCCTGGTGTCAACAGGTATGTGGGAAGAGCATGTAATTACATTGGAAAAATTATTGATAGAATTCAGCTCGCCAGGTTGACCATAAAATCAGCGAAATGTGAGGTGGGCTTTGAAGCCATTTCTTTTCTCGGCCACAAGCTGGGGATGGGCCGCATCGCGACGAAAGACGACATCTTGGACAAAATACAGCAGGCCCAGACACCGACGAACAAGAAGGAGGTACAGTCGTTCTTGGGGTTAACGGGATACTACAGGGACTTTATTCCCGATTATGCCCACACAGCCGACCCGCTTGTCGAACTCACTCGGAAAAGGGCAAGAAATAAGCTGACTTGGACTGCTGAACATGAAAATGCATTCGTGATGTTAAAAGGGTGCATAGCAAAACCGCCCGTTCTGCTCGCTCCGAATATGAATAAAGAGTTTGTGCTTCACACTGATGCATCAGATCGAGCTTTAGGAGCCGTGCTCTTGCAAGAAGAGAATCGCGTGCTACATCCGGTATTTTTTGCAAGCAAGAGATTATCGGCTAGTGAACGCAACTACTCCACCGTTGAAAAGGAATGTTTGGCGGTGGTGTGGGCGGTAAAGAAATTCCACATTTATCTGTATGGAAGACATTTCAGGATTCAGACAGATCATCAGCCGCTTGAATACTTAACCAAGGCCAAAATGAACAATAGTAACGTTATGAGATGGAGTTTGGCCTTGCAAGAATACTCATTTCAGGTGGAATATATTAAAGGCAGAGATAACGTTGGAGAGGACTTCATGAGTAGAGCCCACTGAATAGCTGTAGGTATCTCTGGCATGTATCTGGTTGTTGTTGTTATGTTAATGTATCTCTGGGACTTGTCTTGTTGTTGTTGCTGCTGTTGTTGGTGCTTTGTGATTATACAAGGGAGTGTGTTGTGGACACGAGCATGTTTATTAAGGACTCTGTGCGGACAGCGGCAGTGGTGTGTTAGTGTTCTGGAAACGCAATTTGGTGTGCTGTGTTAGTGGTGCGCGTTTGGTGTGTGCTGTACCTCTGCAGTGTGGTGTGTTCTGGGTTCATAATCGCGCAGAATATAGCCGGTTGGATGGATGGCTTAAAGATGAGGGTGCCGTGAGCAGTTTCTCATGGAAAAACTCTTGAGAGGGGGGGCCTTTGTCACATATATTAAGGAGCCTAAATTAAATTTTAAAGGAAAAGGGTGTGAAGAAGACTACGCAAATTAACCGAAGAATAAAGAAGAGGAAGAAGAAACATTCGTTGAGGTGGAGAGGGATGATTGGTGGAGAAGCATTCGGTGAGGTGGACAGAGATGATTGGTGGAGAAGAGAAGAAGACGACGCCAAGGCTTACGTGGACTAACACCGAGGCTATAAAAGGGCGAGTGAAAGCGAGGCACGGGGGGGAACAGCAGAGAAGCGGAGGCTCCGGCGGGTCAGGGTAACTTTGGCTGGAAGAGAGCGACGCCGGCTATTGCTCTGGTGAGCTCGCGTTCTACGACATCGCATCGTGGACTTTCTGCCGTGCCTGAGCCCGTTCCGGAGAGTTAACGAAGGACGCTACCACCTGCTACGGCCAGGGGTGTCTCCAGCGCTGTTGCCACCCATCCGGGTGGTGCCCCCACGCCAACGACAACGGCTTCACCTCCACGGGCGATTGGACCTGTAGCTTGTACGACGCAGCCAGCGACGCCAGCCCAAGCGCGTCGAACGCCGCCAGCGATGCCATCCCAAGCACGGCGAACGCCGCCTCAACGCCGCTTAATGGATCCATACAACGCCGAAGCCGCACCGAACCAACCGTGAGCACGAACGTCGACCGCTAATAGTAGAACACTAGTAGTAGACGCTAGTAGAAGTGTGCCCGGGTCGTGTGTATTTATATTCTTTGTGCTTTGTGTTAGTTTTGTTAGTTTTGTGTTCTAGTGTGTGCCACGTAGGGTGTATTGAATGTGCGTTTGTGTGGGTACACCCGTCGCCTAGTCCATTCGTTCGGTCCGAGTGTTCTCCGGAGAGATGCGTGACAGAGTAACTATCTGGAATATGGCTACCATTGAAGGACAAAGGGGGGGGGGGCGTGGCGTGAGCGTAGAAATGCAGCACGGTCCATCTGCAACAGCTGCTGCGAAACGCGCCGCTTGAGGAGAGCATTATTGGTGTAGCGGCGCTTCTAGAGCGTCGGATTGCGGAGGAGACCTACGCAAAAAACTACTATGTACGGAAGTCTAAAAAGAGCGCCCTAGAACCATAGAGATGTGAGGCCCCTTTCACGTTCTTGGGAACAACATATAGCAAAGTACAAAGAAAAAAGCATCTGCCACTGAATCTCGCGTTAACCATCGGAAGCGGTCGTGCCAGTTTCTGTGCCTTTTCCTTTTCGACACCATGGTTTTTTCTGCCTTCTCAGAATAAAACTGTGCGGAAAAAACGTACTTTGTGGATGCGTACTATGATAGTTAAATGTCTTCGTACAGCAGTTGATATACATTTGGAAAGAAAGCAGCCGTTTCCTATTTCTTATTTTTCTAATATCTGAAAAGATGTAACAGCAGAAAAGAAGAAAATAACATAGTGAGATGTTGAAGTTCTATGAAAAAATGCGTAAGTAGTTGATGCTAGTGCGCGTGTTAGTGAAATGTTAGTGCTCTGAAACATCCGTTTAGTACTCAGTATCAGTGTCAATTTTAAACCTTTTTGCTGATTAGTCTGCTTCTATTGCCGTCTGTATTGTTTGCACACCATCTTTAATAAGAGATTTTACACTATAATAATGAACAAAAATGTGAAGGCCATAAAAGCAATAATAATAATAATAATATTAATAATTGGTTTTCGGGAGGAAAGGAAATGGCGCAGTATCTGTCTCATATATCGTTGGACACCTGAACCGCACCGTAAGGGAAGGGTAAAGGAGGGAGTGAAAGAACGAAGAGAGAGGTGCCGTAGTGGAGGGCTCCGGAAAAATTTTGACCACCTGGGGATCTTTAACGTGCACTGACATCGCACAGTACACGGGCGCCTTAGCGTTTTTCCTGCATAAAAACGCAGCCGCCGCGGTCGGGTTTGAACCCGGGAACTCCGGATCAGTAGTCGAGCGCCCTAACCACTGAGCCACCGCGGCGGGGCATATATATGCAAGCACTGAAAAAAGGTCCAACTCATAGCCATGAATAGGTGTGGGCAGGAAAGTACAGGAAATGTAGTACAGAAAAGGCGTAGCGCTTTCTAGGACAGCCTAGGAGAAATCAAGTTCGCAAGCTGTGCATGCTGCCGAGGATCAAAGAAAAAAAGGAATAGCTGACCATAGCGATGCATAACGCGCAAACTGCGGCGAAGTAAGCCGAGCATGCTTTCCAGTTAAGAAAAGCGGCTGATGGCCGAGGCTCCTTAATCCGCGAATGCAGCCAAGAGTGACAATGCGCTCTGCTCAGCTCGAACAAGAAACCAGGGTGAAGGCGAGGCACGTTCAGCAGCGAAAAGACCAGTCCAATATCAGCACTTGGATGTTGTTCTGGTCTTTTCGCTACTTGTTTTGTTGCTGTTTGTCACAGTATATGAGACTTTCTTCTTCACTTCTCTAGTTGAGTCGGGCTTGCCACAAGGCTGTGCTGGCACCATAACTTATTCCCGTCTAGATATATCAATGTCATAACTGGTAGCTTTCAAGTTAGCAACCTTAGAGCTTGAAATAATCGCCAATCAACCTTTTGCGGATGACTAGGCCATATACCGCGAAATTGAGCGTGACTGGAATGTAGGTATTCTTCAGTCTAATATTATCCGTGCTCTTGACTGGGCTGACGCTTGAACACGGAATAAATTCTGAGAAATCCCAGTACATGTGTATCTCTCATCATAACGCTACATTTCCCGCATATCTTCCGAATAGTAGTAACATTAAACCTATGCACTCTAAAAATATCTAGGCGCATTTATTTCTTCTAGGATCTGTTGGAAAACGCATGTAGGCTATACAACCAACAGTGATATTTGCGTGCGGGCTACACAAGGTGCAATTTTTATCTCCTTTCTATTCCTGCAAAGTTACTTCACTAGTTTTTATATCGCATTAAACAGGAATGCGCTGTATTTATCTGCTACCCCAGTAAAGAGACGCTCATCTATAAAATTGAGTCTGCCGAGAACCCGGCCGCTAATTTCATTCTTTCTAATAAGTACCGTACCTATAGCGCCACTGCTATGAAAGCAAGCATTATGTTACCGCTGCTGTCACAATGCAGAACAACATTCCGTGTTTGCCTGCTCCATAATATACTTCATGACCATACCATTCTTAAGAATCAGTCCACAATACAGACATTGGCGCATCCACCACCGTCATTAGACTGGCAGTCCTTCATGACGAAACAATCATTTTTTTCAATTCATTCATCCCGGTACATGAGCAGTCGGAATCAGCTTCCCCGATTTGCCGTAGAAACATTTGATTATTCTGAGTTTAAAACTTCCTTAACTAACCTGCTCTCGTCAAAAATCCCAAAGATTATGGCATTGTCGTTTCTTATTATTTTTAGTTAATTTCCTATGTTAATCAATCTTTTAAATACTTTTACTCCTTACTCTGCAAGCGCATGTAATACTTTAGGAGCTAAATATCTTGGTCCTTTTTTTCTGTTTTGAAAAGCTGATGCTAGGCCATGTGTGCTTATATGGTCGTTTTGTATTGTGCGCTGTTTCTTTTAATTTGTTTAATGTTTTCATGTAGCGTTTCAATTTTTTTGTGAGCCACATTTATAGTCAGATAACTATACATATTTACTGCCCCATTGCCTTGTTCTGCCCAATCCAGCAGCCATCCAGTAACGCTAAAAAAGATGTCCTTACAAACAGGACAAACGATGCCTCCCAATACTATGAAAATAAGATTTTCGTCAGCCAAATCGGCGAAGAAACGATAGGTCTTGCTGGTGCCAAAGCGAAAGTTCAGAATACCAACACCCTGTGTAATGACTTTTTGGCCTGAGGGTAATAATATAAATAAATATTGCAATATGCATTTCTGCGGTCTTCCATACAGGTTCATGTTTGGAATTTCTTTTCAGCGCTCTTCCTCGCATTAAACTGTGAACTAGCCCTGCTACGCTCTTATTCTGTCTAATTGAATAATAGGACCAGGCGCTTATTGTTGAACTTCAGCTGCAAAAACTCAAACCATGAATTAGCCTAAATATAAGTAAAAAGAGAGTAAGCTCTCCTCTAGCCCTCTCCCTTTTAAGAGTAGCGTATGCTGCCCAAGTCCTGGGGTAGATTTCTGTCACTAAAAATATGTAATACTTACGGTTGGCAACGGAAACAAATTTCTTCTTCGAAACATCTGCGGTTCTAGTAGTTAAACATTCTAACCTATGGTTCCTCCTGCTCTATTTTGCTAACCTCAAGAGCTCCTGTCTCTCTGTTAAAAAGCCCCTCTGATTGTTAACTGCGAAATGTAACTATGCTTTGCAGTAGGATAGTACCTCTGTTTCTAAGAGTAAGAACTTCGTGTTTTCAGGTTATAAACTATACCTCGAGACAGGAAGCATACCGTACCCGTGAAATAGAGTGCCCTAGAGACCAGCCTACTCTATTTCTACTGGCATGTAGGCTTATTAGTGCTTATGGTGTAGGATCAAACGATTCTTGGAGATAGCAAATGTGAAAAGATCAGGAGCTCCGCACGTAAGCAAATTCACGATTAAAATCTGTATTACTTAAAGAGAGAACATCGAGCATAAAGCGAAATAAATCTACGACTAACAAGTTTCTATATGTGAACTAGCCTTCCTAAAGGAGACACACCCTCCTACTGGAGTCTATACACAAAACATTGTGAAGGTAATTACATGCAAAATGAATCTTGTGCGGAAAGCAATCTAGAAGATCTATGGGTGCGGAAGTTCTCAGTTCATTGCACAGTGGATTAAAAAAGGGAGCTTTAAAGCTTTTTTCCAATCAGCAGACGCCTCTGAAGCAAGTGAGGAACTCAGCTGAAGTGCTGCAGCAAATCTTTCAAGAAAAAGTAATAAAACAATGCTGCGCTGGTTGTCTCACGCTGATATAGAGGGGTGGTTTTAAGCGCCACTGGAAAAAACAAAAGAAATGGCGCTGCCGTGGTGTCTTCCTCTATGTCATCTCTCAGGACGAGAAAAATCTCTCACAACACAACGCACGCTGCCCCTCAAATTTGAAGGAAACTAACAAAATCGTCATTTAAATCGGCGAAGACATCATGGGTCTCACTGGTGCCAAATCGAACTGTTCAGGAAACTAAATATCGACATTTCAGTGAGGACTTCGTAGCGCATGGAAAGGCGAGGACCAACTCTGGGTAACGTGCTGCGGCCAGTGCGACAAGGTGCTTTTTCTTCTCTCGGCGAGCAAGTCCGGCTACCCTTTCGCCATGCGCGCTTCCTGGAAAACTACCGAAAGTGAAGGACCCATCGTTCTCAAATGCGCGTTCTGAAAATTCATGCATGCGTGGTATCTATTGCACGATCCCTGCGCTCCCATGCGCCGAGTGTCGTGCAAAATCGCGCCTTCTGATCTTTCGTGCCATTTTGCTTTAATCCTTACCGACTTTCTGTCAGGTCGGGGTGGTCTGCGTCTTCCCGCAAGCCCCGCTGCAAAACCTCGCCCCTGTTTGGCTGCAAGATACGGTCCTCCTTTCCTGTTACTGCGGTGAGGTTTAGAGCAATCCGCGCATTTCAACTGAGCCGTAACCGCAAACTTACGAGGTTCAATGCGGGAGGGCTTTGCTTTCTCTTCTGTCGCATTCATATGTGTGGTAACGTTAGAACCTGCCTGCGCACCTGAATTTAGGTCCTAAAATTACAGCCGTTTCATCTTGGTCCTTGCCTTTTTCCTTTTTTTTTCGCCTAGACTATTCTGCGCTCTTCACCTGATCACAAATAGCTTCCTCTAGTTTTTCAGACGCACCACGGAAACCTTCATCTGATTCAAAGCTGGCCTCCTTGCCTTCGCAGCAGTGTCAGCTCCACACAGCTGACCGATGGACCTTCAGTGTCCCCCTAGTTGGGCAGTTCACTTCCCCGAAGCTAGTCCTCTGCCGCCTGCTTATCACCCTCAGTGCTTTCCTCAGAAACGCACAGGTCTTCTAGAATGCGGCTCTCGTGCTCTGCCCCAGTGCGGCTTTCAATGCTTCGTTTTAACCCGACTGCAGCTCCACACTCTCCATAAGGCAGCTTCGCTGAGGTAGACGCAACTCTGGCTATTCACTGACGTCACAGTGACGCCTCAGCTCGTAGTTGCCGCGATTCATGATCTTTAAATGGCTCCCCTTCGTTTCTCTTTTAAAACCACAACCTTTGGGGAAATTGTCCCTTTTCCACCAGTGCCGGTTAGTCGCCGTTAGAGGCCCCTTCCAGCGTCCTCGCACTTAGCCAACTCAGAGACGGTTTCTGTTTTCCCTGCAAAGCCTGTCTTCGGAGCTCTCTCCATTTTTTAAACCGTCCGTGCCGGTTAGACTTATTTCCTCTGCCCTTAATCGCAGATTTGCGACTAACTGGGCGACTGTCTGCTTAGATATTGCGGGAACTCTCTCTTGGCTAGGCTTTGTCCGACGCCATTCGTGCCCTTTCCTCACAATTTCTGAACGAGCTGTCGCGGAGACGCACCTAGCTAACTCTGTGACAGTCTCTCTGACATCTTTCTTTTGACCGCGCTTTGTCGTGTGCCCTCCACGCCGGTTATGCGCCATTTCACAAACCTCTCTTATGGCGTCACGTCTGTCCAACATTGCGATGGATTGTAACGTTGAGGGCACTGTCTGTATAGAGATAGTCTCGCTCCTTGCTACTTCGTCCCCATTAAACCTGTTGAGCCTTGCGAGCCATTTTTTCTCAGCCTCGAGGTTAAGCTCTTCTAGCTCCGCTGCTAGTTTCTTCATAGCCTCTTTCTGAGCTCTTTTACACTCTTGTTGCTCTGCTTTTGCCGAAGTTCCGCCTCCTTCATTCTGGACTACGCCTCGTCGAATTTAAAGTGCAAGCTCCAATTACTCTAGTTTCTTTTCTTCTTTTTCAGCTTCGCACCTGTGGCGTTCCTTCTCTTCTTCCCACTTACGATCAGTTTCGTTCCTAACTTTAGGTACTTTTTTCTTTTGGTCAGCTTTCTCTCTAGCCTTCAGAACCTCTTAATCGGCTTTCTCTGCAGCTTTTTTCTCCTGTACCAAATACCATGTGTCTACAAACTGATCGAAATTCTGGGCGTACTTATAAATGGTCTTTCATTGTTCAAGTTTTCTTAATTCGATCTCCAATTGCAGTAACAATTTCTCGCATAACAACAAAAAATCCGACTTCGGCAATTTCTATAGGTTCATAGTTTCTGCTTTTAAATATTGGCTTTGCTCGCTCATGATGATTCAGAGCTCCACCGCTGTGCTACAAACACCCGACCAACCAAAGTTGAAATTGTTAACCCAGAATGCGAAGTCTGGAGGATCCAAAGCCTCAGATCACCCGGTCCATCACACCGCTGCCAACCAGTTGCTGGTGATGGGAGTCCAATCCAATCGCAGGCCACCAGTCTTGGGGATTGTGCTCCAATCCCACCGCTGCCAATCAACTGTTGGGGATGGGGCTTCAAGCCCTCTGCAAGCCACCAGTGTCGGGGATTGCGCTTCAACGCCACAGGTGCCTCCAGAGTTGAAGATAGAGGGGCCCTCGAGTAGTCTGACTCGTTCAGCCCCGTAGGTCCCGTATCCGATTGATGTTTTGAAGGACTCCGTTAAGGAGGGAAACTGCACAGTAGGGGATATTTACATTTATACAAGCATGAAAATCAAAAGTAGGGATCTTTTCGAGCGGAGGATCTTAAGGCAGGATGAGAAGAGAGGATGATTTTCACTGCACTTGCTGTCGAGTTTTATACCGTTCTTCGTCCCTAGATTCCCCAGGTTGAAGACACTCTCTCCAGGGTGGGAGTGGCCTGAAACTTTCAATCACGCGCACAAACTCAAGCCATCGCACTTAGGGACACGCCGCCGTCTCGTGTCGAGCCTGGGAGAGAGAAGGATGCCGTCGGGTTCACGTCGACTGCGGAATGCGACGTTATATGACGAGCCAAAGGTTCCCACGCGCTGCTGACGCCTGTTCCTTAGATGTCACCCGACGCGCTGGGCTAGATATATACACAAGGAAAACAATATGAGAGGCTCGTTTGAAACATATGAAGGAAGCCATCAGTCACCGAAACCAAGGTGCAAAGGGGGGTAATTCTGATGCTTTCTTAAATATTTCTTATTACTTCGATTAATCTGTGGCTTAAAAAATTACTTATAAAGCAGCAGAAGAAACAACCATACCGCTGGTGGGATCCGAACCGACGGCCTCTGAATATCGCGTCCGGTGGTCTATACCAACTGAGCAACGCCGACGGCTGTCCGATCTGCTGCTCTCATGGGTATTATTTTTATTGCATGTAAGCGAACCTTGAGAGTATTCACAAACGCCACCCTCGTCCATTGCGGCGGATGTAGCACGTCCTGTAATACCGCAAGTGTGACGTAGAACGCCATCTAACGGTGAGGGCGGAAATTGTGCGAGAGCCCTCTTATGCAACCTATGGCATCAATACTGCCAGAATCGAGACCCTCGTTAAGCTATTAGCAGACAAGGTAAACGAAATGAGGAGCTCGTTTGACAAACATATGAACGAAGCCAACAGTCACCGAAACCAAGGTGCACAGGGGAAGAATTATGGTGTTTTCTTTAATTTTTTTATTACTTCGATTAATCTGTCGCTTAAACAAAATTACTTATAAAGCGGCCGAAAAGGCAACCATTTCGCCAGTGGGATCCGAACCCACAACCCCGAATATCGCGTCCGGTGCTCTACCAACGTACTGAGCTACGGCGACGGCTGTCCAATCTGTGCTGTTATGCGTATTTATGTTTATTGCGTGTAATCGAACCTTGAGAGTGTTCACCAGCGCCACCCTCGTCCATAGCGGTGGACGTAGCACGTCCTGTATTACCGCGAGTGTGACGTAGAACGTCATTTAACGGCGAGGGCGGAAACTGTGCTAGAGCCCTCTTATGTTACCTATGGCATCAAGACTGCCAGAACCGAGACGGTCATTAAGTTATTAACTGACAAGGTAAAGGAATTGAGAGTTGCATTTGATAAACATATGAAGGAAGCCAACAGTCACCGAAACCAAGGTGCACAGGGGAATAATTCGGTTTTCTTTTTTATTTTATTATTTCGATTTATCAGTCGCTTAAAGAAAACTACCTATAAAGTAGGAGAAAAAACAGCCATGCCGCCTGTGGGGTTCGAACCTTGGTTTCGGTGTCTGTTGGCTTCCTTCTCACACACACACACACACACACACACACACACACACACACACACACACACACACACACACACACACACACACACACACACACACACACACACACACACACACACACACACACACCACACACGCACACACCACACCACGCACACGCACAGCACACACACACACACACACACACGCACGCACGCACGACGCACGACACGACACGACACGACACACACACACACACGACACGACACACCACACACACACACACACACGCACGCACGCACACGCACACGCACACGCACACGCACGCGCGCGCACACACGCACGCACGCACACACTGTCCGACGAGTTCCGGTAAACATTAGGCTAAAGATTGAATGTAAGCAGCCTATCATTTTTTTTAAAATCGGCATTGACCTCAAGTACAGTTGATCTGTCTCTGGTTTCACTCTTGGCAGAGGCATGTGTGTGAATTCTCAAGTGACGAAGCAGTGGGTAATTGTGTGCCGTTTTATAGCTTCGCTGTCCAACCACCTTCACAGCGTGGATTCTAGCCACAATTTTTTTCGGCTAGCTTTCGTCTCCTCTTGAGGCTCTATCAAATCATCACCATCAGCTTTACTACACTCACTCTTGGGCAAAGGCCTCTCCCATTTCTCTCCAATAAACCCTGTCCTTGGCAAGCTGCGCCTACCCGTGCCATCAAAATTTCAATCTCATCTGCCCACCTAGCCTTCTGCCGCCCCCTACTACGCTTGCCTTCTTGGAATCCACTCCGTTACCCTTCAGGAGCAGCGGTTGTCTTGCCTTCGCATCACGTGCCCTGTCGAAGTCCATTTCTTTCTCTCGATTTCAACTAGGTTCCATAGCGCAAAACAACGATGAGAATGCACAAAAGTGCTTGTGCGTTCTGTTTTTTGTGCGCTACAGAGCCTGATGTGAATTACCCACTAGCCCGTCCCATTACCCTTCTAACTCTCCAGTCCGCCGATCTAGGCACGCGGCGCCACCGTCGACCCTCTCCTCGTGTTGCGCGTTTCACAGCGGTCACCGCAGATAGATCGTGCTATATTCCTCCGCTCTTGCCATACCCTTCCTCATTCTTTCGCCGTAACCACCCTCTAGTTACGCGTTCTAACCTTTTCGCGATGTCTTCATCTTTCTACGATATTTTTCCTCCTCCTTCTATGGTAATCGCCTTCGGATGGTTTTTCTGGAAACCACTCTCCAGTTATAACTTCCTACACCCTCGACATACCCTCTTCCAGGCAGGGAAGCTACCCTTCGGGTTCTACTCATAGCAACCACACACTGCTCAAGACATTTTACTCTCTCGCGATACCCTTTCCTTTTGATGGTAACAATATTCCGGATAGCTCCGGTGCGAACTCCACATCAGTTACTCATTCCGCTGATCTCGTCATGTTCTCCTTACACGGTAATCAGCCTTCAAGTGGTTACCGTGGCAATGCACCACTGGTTACGCCATCTAGTACGGCTGCTACGGCTACAACTACCCTGACGGCTACGACGCGAAAACCCAGGATTGTGCTCTTAAAGGTGCTTTTAAACACCTTCCGATGAGAGCGGAGCAACTGGCTCACCGAGTGAATTTCTGTCGTCAGGAACACCTGAGCAAGACAATAATCTACACACAGCCAAGAGCTCACAATTGAATGAAAAAGTCAGCGAGCCCTTCCCGACGACTTTTTCATGCTCGCATCCTCTTCCGTCGCACCGCTCCGGCGTATAGGGCTACCAGTTCATAGTTGGCTATTGCTTAGATCCCTTCACACGCATGGCAGCTACCGTGGCAGCGGCAACTAAGTGGTCTAGCTAGGGCGGGTGAGGAAGCTCTGCCCCCTGCAGTGCGGCCAGCGGAGGAGCACCGATTTTTCAGCTTGCAAAGAAGTGACGAAAGGAGTGGGAAGGGCGCGAAGGCGCTTAAATTTATTTTGACTACAGGTTTCACAGCTTCTACAAAGCGCATCGAAACAATTCTTTCTGGATAATATTTGACATCAGAGGCATACCGCAATTTTAATTATTAGATTACCTCTCAGACGCCTTTAAGAATTAGAGATCGCTGCGGCTGCCCAGATTGGAAGAATGCGAAAGCGTTGATGCCTCCTCTACACTGACTGCCTTCCATGTTTGGCGCCATGGTTGTTGCATGATTGAATGAATGAATGAAATTTATTCTCGTCATCATGGGGCCTCACGGTCGGGGCGCCGCAATTAGGAGGAGGTGCCTCCCAGCTAGCTCTCAGCATCGGAGATCCTGGAGAGTCTTGTTGTAAGCTGTCTGCTCCTGACGGAGGATAATTCTTGCTGGCCCGGTCCTGGCGCCGGAGCAGCTCTTCCCTTGTGGCAAGGTCTTGGATACTTGGGGATTTACCCCAGCAGAATCCTGACACTACCAAATTAAGGGATTTTGCGAAGTCATTCTGTGGCAGCTACTGCAGAGCTTCAGGAGTGCAGGGCCTGGAGCAGGCTTCGGGCCAACAGATTCTTTCTGTACTATATACTACGTGATGAATTCACTTGGGACCCCTTGTTTCAACCCAACAACCAGTTCCAGTTTTCAATTTCGCACCAAACTTCGTTCCCGCCTACTCACTATATACCCGTCCGGTCTATATACCCGTCCATTACCTTTTGCTTCTAATTAAATACGTAATTGACTGTAATTTATCTTTTTTTATATCTCCTGTTTATGTATCGATCACTTATCACTGGTCACGTGATTGCCCATTTCGAGTTTTCAAGCTTGGCGCCACTCTTTGGCTCCGTCCCCACTTCCGTTTTTCCAAATTTGGCGCTACGCTGTATCTCTGCCTACTATAAAATTTTGCACCGCTTGTTCTCTTACCCCGCCCACTTTTTGGGCACTTTTGGTTTTAAATAATTAACTGCTGGTCCCATTTTGAATGTTCTTTTTGCGACATCAACGTCACGTCGTCCTCTATCGATCACAATCATTCGTTTTACGCTATTTTTTTTTAGTTCGTCACAGTTGCTGCGCACATGTTTTGCAGACATGATCCCTGTCGACATAGCCCAGTAATGCTTTCGCATTAGTAAGTCTGGAAAAACTTGTCGTCCGGCCAAACACGGAGAGGAATCTCTGCATTAGTTATGCAGGAATATGCATTCTGCCCATGTATCGATGAAAATGACCGCTGCAAACGGCAGCGCTGTATTTGAAGACAACTGTGGCAGACTTCCAAATAACCTTTGTACACCCTCGAGTTCAGTCTTTAACATTGTCGAAGTGGTTTTGCCTGACCACGATCATTTTATGAAAGAACTGGCCACGTCAAGTGAGTTTGGGTGGCAATAAGAAAGAGATAAATCTGTGTGCCGAAGGTGACAAACCAGTAACAAAAAATGAAAAAAAGAACGCACATACAATTTGCGGAAATATATTAGCGAAATAAATTTTTCAGACCAAATGTAGGAACAGTGAATTTAAAAAAAAATGGTAGTCAAAGGGGCTCCAAGATACAACGTCTGATTCATTTGCCTGCAGGTGCACACAAGACATCGAAAGACCTTGCTACGGGTGCAGTGGTAAAAAATGCTGAACTCGCTTGGCATTCCCAAATGGCCTTTGAATAGCTCGGACCCTTCGACTGAGACATATGTAGAAATTCTGAAGAAAGCAGGGCTCAGGCCGCTGGCAACAATTACGCCTGTTCCGGACAAAAAGCACCCCCGGTACATATTATCAGTAATTCAACATACCTTTCCTCAAGGACAACGCATGAGATTGCAAGGAGCTTTTAAACCATGCTGGAAGCTTTCCTAAGCATATGATCTAAATTTATCAGGGTAGGCATTTGGTGAACTTAGTAGAGCACCATAATTTGTAAACGACTGAGATTCAAGACGAAGTTCTCTTCTTTTTCTTGTTTAAAGTATATATTCTTAGCTGATCTCCAATAAGACACAGTGATTTAGTTGAGTGCTAAGAAAAGACCGTATCCTTAAACAAGGATTAAGTGGCTTTTAAGCGTCAGAAAATTCGCAGCAAAAAAACGTGTTAGGAGGACAAAAGGCGCATTTTTTCTTTTATTTTTGGCAAAAAGTGACTCTTTTTCGGATAAAGTTTCTTTATGGCAGTATATGGTTGAAGATAGAAGACGAAGCACGTCGTGATCTTCGTTCTGCAATTATAGCTTTAATATAAAAAATTTGGTGTCGAGTTGTGTTTAACAGCAAAAGGAAATGTCGCTGATAATCCACAGAGATGGTAGTTATGCTTTCTGAGGAGACTCATTACGCTTCCATTTGTTAGCAACATTGAGAAATCTGTCTGAAACCGAGTCCTGTTATAAAATTAAAGGATTGCACTTTAGTCAGCGTCAGAGCGGAAATGCGAAAGCGTGTCCTTTTTATCTCTTTCTCCCTGTATTGGTGCTTATTTGCTTGGTCTTTTTGTTTAATTATAGGAAGTGAGTTGCAACTTCGCTGGTGGAACTCTCACAACACGGGCGCTGTAGGAAATTTTTATAAAATGATATTAATACATGGTTTGTTGGTTTGTTGGGGTTTAACGTCCCAAAGCGACTCAGGCTATGAGAGACGCCGTAGTTAAGGGCTCCAGAAATTTCGACCGTTATCGGTTCTTTAACGTGCACTGACATCGCACAGTACACGGGCCTCTAGAATTTCGCCTCCATCGAAATTCGACCGCCGCGGCCGGGATCGAATTCGCGTCGTTCAGGCCAGCAGCCGAGCGCCGTAACCACTGTGCCACCGCGGCGGCAAAATAGTATTACATGGTATTAATGGTATTAATAGTGTAGGAACAAAACGGTCCCATCTTTTCAGTGTTAGCGTGCCAGTTAACTGTGCGCAGTTAAGTTTTTCTTGATAGATTTTCCTTATAGCTACGATGCAGACGTTTAAAACACCTGACTTTGTGTCCACTTTGCTGCATTGTGTGCGCGAAACGGCTTTCGTGTGCTAATCATCGATTGTTTTTTTTTTCAGAACATTTAGAATGTAATTATGAATAGCTGGCATATGCCAGCCGTTTTAGCGCATAATAAAAATTCCTTAAATACAGAGTTTCAAATAGAAAGGACCTCTTTTGAGGAGCAACGCGTCAGCATCGGAACATCGTGGTGGCTTTAAAAATCATGCTAGTAGGTAGCTGGTTACAGGAATTCTCTGATATGCTTTCAATATTCACAGTTCGATGGTTACTCTGATTGGGCAGTTATAGGCGGTGTACACGACGGTGCTATATCTGTTTTGATACGAAGAAAAAGCCATTCTATAAAGCTCTGCCCCGCGAAGAAACCCGGCGCTTTTTTTCGCGCCGAACAGACTGGGCGGTCCCGGCTCGCACGACGAAGGAATGCTTACAACACCTCATTCGAATTGCCTTTGCTGTTATACCATATCGTGCGCATGTTTTTTTTACTTCACCGCTCGCTGAAAGCGACAGGGACTGCATACAATGAAGCAATGGAGCAGGCTTTTTGAATTTTGCGCCTTAGTCATTGCAACCATAGTGGTGGCAACGCGTCACTAGTGGAAGTTATGTTTGCACCATGCTTCACGCGCGCCTGATGCGCTCAGATTCACTATTGCACAAAACAAATCGCCGGATTTTCTTGCATTGCAGAGTTTTATGAAATTACCTTTAATGTGCTAGTACAATAGATGTTTCACAAGCAGAAGAGTTGTCACTCGTCAAGTTGAAGCATCGGAATAACTCGGCTGAGAACGGGTAAGCTCAGAGAAGTATCACGCCAGCTGCAGCCTATAGAAGAGCGAGAAACAAAAGAAGAGCGAGAAACACAGTATGACCCATACAAACTACGTGGCAGTAACCTGTGGCTTGGCCACTCCGCCGTAGAGGGTATGTGCCACCTTTACTTGAGGCCAAGCAACCAACCTTCTGTGCACACGTAGCTGCCACAAGGAAGAGGCGGTATGAAGTCACCGGATAAACGTGGAGGTGAGAGGCGTGTACATGTGGCTCCAGAGACCGCCTAATAGAGTGAACGATGACTCGAACCGCAACAAGCAGCTCAGGCGATTCACCGGAAGAGGAGAAGCGAGGAACGACTACAAGAACTTTTGGGTATAACGCCAAATTTTAATCTGATAAAAAGCTAAACAAAGGTAAAGAAAAGTAAACAAGAACAAACGTTTTAGCATACATTAGTAGCATTTAGCTTAACCAAATAAATCACTGGAAATTTTTTTCTTCCTTTGGAAAAGAGATATTGCGCCTTCTTGTCCATGACATAAGACTCCAAAGTGGTACAATTAACCACCAGCCTGCAGTAAGTGAACAGTTGAATAAATATAAAATTAACCTAATTTTCTAATTTCAGTGATCTTTAGATTGACAAACAGAGTTTACGGATGACATTTCTTTCCTTAGAAGATTTTTTCTATTCAACCTCTTCATTTTTATAAAATTTCGAAAGCATTAATTGAAGTACTGGGTAGAAAACAGCCTTCAAAAGTAACAAAAAAAAGTAAATAGACCAGTGATCACAGAGACGGCATGTGTTTTGACAAAGTAAAGCAGCTCGCTTTCTTCTATTCTTACAAGTGGCGCAGTGAAGAAATTAGTTTCGCTTTGGTCAATGCAGAATGCTCCAGAAACTGAGAAATTAATTTCTTTGGCACAGCTTCTCAAAAACCTGCTCTCGCCGGTGAGGTGAACTAGTCGCATCGTTTCAAGTGACAACCTAGGTTGGGTATTGCAATGACCTGCGCGCGATGGCCAAATATCATGCCACTCAAGCAGCGGCTGAGCTGCCGGTTGAACACTTCCCGCAGGAAAAAAAAGTGATAATTAAAGATTCATCCCCCAAAACATCGTTTTGCGGTGGCCTTAAGTGCTAAAGGTATACCCTGCCGGTGTCCATACAAATTTAGTTTTCGTGTTTTCAAAAAGCGGAGTGGTAAGCCCACATTTTCAGGTTCCCGGTCTGCGAGCTTGAGGTATTTGCAATTGAGGCTCACGTACGAGAGGTCTACTGAAGTTGTCCGGAAGCAGTGATGCTTGTAAATTCCTTCATAATGAACTTACCAATGTACAGGAACAAAACGTACCAGTCCTACTTAAGTTACATTCGTGTAGGGTATCCTACTGGGCATCACCAGGTGAACCTCTGTGCCTTTCCATCCCTATGTTTTCTCTCTCTCTCTGAAGTGACCTTCACGTGGAATTTTTTCTCGTCGGAGTCGAGGGTGGCACTCGGTGCGAGCTCAATAGATGCTTTCACATCAAGAGTACCGCCATCTGTGGCACCGCCTTTGTACTGCACTTTCTCCCGCGCCATCTGCAGCTCCGCACTTCCGCTCTTTATACAGAAAAAGGCGCTTATCTAAAAAAGAAACACCTAAACAGCTGCACTAAAATTTCGCATTGGGAGTATTGTAATCGTTAGTGGCATTTTTTTGCTGTTCTTGTTATCAGGAGTGCTAAGGTGCCTACAGCGGAAACACAGACAGGAAGCTGCTCTCGGGCTGCCCAAATTTGCTTGCACTGAAAGGCTTTTCGGCTTGGAGTCTATAATGATCTAGATGACTTGATTGAGGGCCACGAGACATCACAGTTTGAAAGGCTTTTTCGTGCTGTGGCTGGGAGACATATACTAAACAAATTAAACATAAATCCTGTAACGTAATCACAAGGTCGAACGGCACTTCTGCACGTCTTGCGACATCAATTATTCATCAAACCAATGCCTAATAATTTGCTTCGAGGCAGACACGATGCGAGACGAACAGCGAGAGCTGATGCGTTGAAAGTCGAGTGTGACTGCAACCCCCATGCAGTATACGTATACGCCGCTAAGGAAACCTACCGCAAATTCACAGTTTGTGAAGTGACTGGGGAAGGAAGAATAATTATCACGGTTGAGGTAAAAGCAGCTTTAGTTGTAAAAGCCGAAGAGGCTGTCGTGGCGCTAGCCCTCACGGATTCATCGACACACACCGTCTTAACTGACTCCAAGCTGGCCACTACGAATTTCTGTAAAGGCGCGGTAGGTAGTACGAAATCTCGCATCTTGCGGGGTTGCACTCCACGACATTTAATACACTTGGTATGGGTCCCAGCTCATTTTGGGAATCCGGCTAACGAGGAGGCAGATCATATAGCCCGAGATCGGAAGAAGCAGGGATAAGCCCTTGAGACTCGGACACCCGGGGTGAAACACTGAACACGTACCATGCCATAACTAACTATTATGAGGGTAGAAGACGGATTTATCCGCCTCCTCATGCGGACCTTAGCAGAGCACAGGCCACGATGCTAATAAATATCCAGACTCGATTCATTCTAAGCCCCACAGGTTATCATTTATTATGATCGGGGAGTACAACCCCGCCTACCTAAAATTCCAGCAATTGGCAAGCCAAGATCACATATTATGGGGATGTGAGGTCATGACTCCACCTTATATGCTTCTGCCAGCTCCGTCCGAAGACCGCTGGAATCAACTGCTGCTGAAGCAGGTGAAAACAAAACAGGAAGCTTTTGTTATCTGGTCCTTGAAGATAACCCTTGTATGGGGGTCACACTGAGGTAAACTCGCCCACAGTCTACAAATCCTTCGCGACAAAGTTGTTTGTTTCTCTCTCTGTTTCAGTCAGGATTTTAGTGCGGATGTGTGCCGTTGCTAACAGGAATCAGTGTGTATCAGGTTTCGTGGCGTGTCGAAAGTGCAGTGCTTTCAAAAGACAACATGAGTATTAATATGCATTCTGCGATCACAAAATATTAGAAATTTTTGCGCGTGCAAAACTAAAGCATACACATTATAGTGTGGTGCTAACCTCCGAGTCTAAAGGTAATTTGGGTGCATGTGCCGAAACAAAACTAGTCTGATCGAAGAAAAACTGCCCCTGTCCACATCCCTATTAGGCACAAGGAGACATAAAAGGCGGATTTGGAACTAATTTACTGAACCATATAGTACCTTACTTCAGCTATGTCATTTTTATAAAAATGAAAAGAGCGTTAATACGGCACAAACTTTAAATTGCGGCTCTTTAGTTTAGATACCTAAAAGAATGTTAGTGCATTTTGCTCAGATATTTTTTTACAGGTGACTGGACTGTTCCCACGATTTAGAGCATATGCAGACAAAATGGTGAAAATTAAGACTAAGCGCAAACAATACACTGTATATAAAACTTATAGGATCCGTAAAGAGCTTACTTTCTGAATTCGAATCTGATTCACTCAATACAGTCGATGACATGGATCATTATAATGCGGATTCTCTCGGCAGCGGAGAGGAAGAAAATGGAGAAATTATAGGTACCTTAAGTGGTGAAGAGAAGAATAAAGACAGCGAAGAGGAGTACAATGAGCAAACTAAAGAATCTGAAAACAACGGAGAAAAAAACGGTGATAGAGAACAGGGAGTTGATGGGCAGGCTCAAGATTTCGCAAGTGGCGAAGAGGAAAGCGATGAAGCTGCAAGAGTAATCTTGATAGTACGGATGCCGAGATCACACTTGCTGAAGTGAGTAGTGCGTTTTAGAAGGAAATGTGGCTAGTCTTTATAACACGAGAAAAATGAAACCGACTAAGAAAGATTATACACGCTTTAAACATTTTGACTGCGGTGCGCAATATGTGCCGTGAATCTTTCTATCGGCAACGGCAATCCGGCGGTTTCTGGAGCGGTTGCGCCCTGAAGCCAGGAGTATTCGAGAGAAAACAGGTGTGGGAGAATATGATCAGTCTAAAGAAAAAAAGCACGCTGTTGGTAAAGGCTAACAGTTAGTAAGAGACACTGAAGAAATCATGTGCACGATGAAAGCTTCGTCCTTACCACAAGTGCAGTCAAAGTTATAAGAAATGCTTAATAAATCATCCATCATTAATGGAAGTACACAGAACTACAATGCACTAGAAGCAAAAGGATCAAAATGAGCAGAACAATCAAGAAATCAATAAATCCCAGGTACACGCTAAAAATAATGAACAGATCATTTCACCAGAACAGTGTGCGGAGAAATATACTATTTTATAATAGCAATCATAATAATGTGGAAAAAAATTTTCTGAGTCAGTCATCGCGATATTTGCCGAAGTTTGTTTTGTTTACTTATAGTTCCTGAAAAAGGCGATACTTTAAACGATTCCACCATACAGTTTTTTGTTGGGTAATTTAGTAGGATCATGTGGCAGGTGGATTGTCGATGTCTTGAATTTTTCTCGTACATCTGTGTCATTTTGTACTGTTTGGAAAATGATCCGCAAGTACTTTTTTTCCAGAAAAATCTTTTAAAAACTCTTGGTCACAAAAACATTGGACTGCTGTTTTGGCCAACTTTGCTTACAACGTAACGATTTCTTTACGAGGCCCGTGGAATACTATAGAAAAAAAAAACTTGCGCCAGCGAGCTAACTTAAAAAATGAAGAACTGTGACGCTCCGGCTGTCAGCATGGTGGCCTTGACAAAAAGGAAATCAACCTAGTGGCCTGGACGGCGTGAATTTGGATAATTTGTGGGAGGCCCGTAGCAACACATGGCTGATTGATTGGTCGATTATAAGCGATCACACTCTGAGTGTCTCATGTGAGCAATTTGGCGTGGTAAATCAATCTTAGCTGTAGCACAACACGTATGAGGAGGCGGGCGATGGTGGACTTGGCACCAACGGACTTCTGTGAAATGCGGAGATGAGATGCAACATTTGGGACGCCGTTTGACATGGTGTATGAAGCAAGGGGCTTGTAGAGCCGAAATCATGCAGGGCAAAGTCGAGGACTGTGAATGAGTGGGCGAATAGAATTCTATATCCATTACGATAAAGGCTGACACGGGTGCTGTTAAACACACGGCGTCCGCGTGAGTTCCCGATGGAAAATAGAGCCGTCATTTGGGGCGACAACGTGAGTCCTACAAAAGACCACCATTAATCTGGAATTGTAAGTGCGAGTTGTAAACTTGTGGCCAGAGTTCGGAGAGATGGATGAAGAGACCAGACTGTAATGTCATCCGCATAAATGACTGCGTGCAGGTCAGCAGTGCCGTCCAAGCGCCATGCCAAGCATAGCAGGCAAATGTTGAAAAGTAGTGCAGCTAACACTGACCCTTGTGGTGCATAACGATGCGGCGAAAAGGATCCCACCTTTTCTTTGTTGATGCGGATGGCGAATTCCCGAGATGTAAAAAGGTATGTAGAAAGGTGCAGATGTTTGCGGGAAAGTGGATCCAGTGTAGCACCTCAATGAGGGCATCGTGACTGATATAGTCATATGCCTTGCACACATCCATGCCGAGAGCTGTCCTGATAAGTGACGATCGGCCACCGCTCAGAATCATAAAGAATGAGTGTGCTAGGCTTTCCTTTCACCGAAGTGAGGGCAGAAAGCCAATCTGTGATGGATGGTACTAGTGACGCACATCTAGCCACAACTGCAGATGGTTCGCCAACATACGTTCCAACAAGTTCCACAAGTTATACGGGAAATAAATTAGGGTGGACCTTGGATATGATGTCATGAGTTTTTCCGAGCGAAGGCGGTGTGGCGTGTGAGGTGCGAGACGGAACCGAATAGGATGATGATCACTGCCCCAGCACTCCGGTTCGCGATGCCACATAACCGTCTGATGGCGCAGCCACCAGGGCAGATCCGCTGTATGCGGTGGCATGGGTGGGTGGGTGCTGCGTCGTGTAGGCGTGCATAAGTCATTAAGGAAGAGAAATTGGTTCTGCGTGAGCGTATTGAGGAGAAGACGCCCACGTTCACTGGACACAGAGTAACCCCACTTACTTTGAGGGGGCACTGAAATCTCCGGCACTGAAAATAGGGCAGCCATGATGATGACGACGAAGCCAGGTGAGCCACTTCAGACGAAGACGGGGTGCCCGCCCCGAATAGGGACACACGTAACACGACGGAAGCACAATTGCACACTGAGGAAGTTGCATCTTTACAGGTGCGAACATAAATAGTCTGCGAATATAAATAAATGTCTCACCTGAAAAAGACGTGCGGCGCTCTGGGATTGATGGTGCTGCGTAGCAAGTAAACGCCGAGAGTCGTAGAATACAGGTTTGTTCTTGGAGGAGTAACGTCCACGCTTAAACAACCCATGCGAATGCGTTCTCGGAGCTGACCGACCTTGTTAGCGAGTCTCCACTAATTCCCCTGAATTACATATGTTTGCAGTTTAGAAGCAATTATGGCAGTGGTAATGATAAGTGTACGGCTAGAGTGGCAGCCAGGGGCTGTAGCTGTTGCACGACGTAGCGGAGAGGCGATGCCAGTTCAGTGGCCAGATTACGGGTAGGCTCATTTGTAGACGCAATAGCAGACGCCGATGAAGGTGGAGGACGTTTCTGAGACATTTGCAACGCCATAGATCAGGTTGTTGTCACGAAGTGCGTGAACTGACTGCGCGGTTGCTGCGGAAGTGAGTTTGCATATCTCTGTATCCAGATTCACATTACGGCGATCAATAACACCAATTTTATTTTGAAGACCTTCCTGGGTCGATGTTTATACGCTCGATGGCGGCTTCCATTAAGGCGAGTAACATTGCTGTAGCTTTGATCAGGAACAGCCACCACATTAGATAGCGAAGGGAACCTCACAAAATCATTTTCCTCGATGACATCATAATCTTCTCTGAGCGCAGCGAATCTGTTGGCGCTGTCAAGGAAGCTGCGAGTAGGTTGGACAGGTCGAACGGTGCGAAAGCCGCGTTTTTTCTTTGCCTTCTTCTTGGTTGGTCAAGCGCGGTTGGCTATTGCATGGTCACTTCATTTGTATATTCCACATATTATTGCTTCAGATGCGTTTTGTTCATTAGTCTGCATTGGGGCAGGATGATGGCATAACTCAAGCATGTTGCTCTACTACAGGCACTGGTAGCAGTACACTGCATCCGGCGGTAGGGACGAGGTCGAAGAACGCACCCATTGTAGATGAAGCGTTTGGGTGGCGTAGCGGGTCCAGACACCGTAACCAGGCGTGTGAATCTGGGGCCTAGGTAGCTAGCTAACAGCACACTATGAGTGTCACAAGCCAAAGTATTACGTAGGGTTTCAGGCGTTTCACTGGGATCGACCCCTGTTATCACTTAGCGGGAAATGTCTGTGCCAGATTGCAAAAGTACTTGCCTGTTGGGCTAGTTGGTTCGTCATAAATTTGAAAGACGCAAAGAAACAAACACAGGAAGACACGGAGACAGAAGGAGCGGCTTCTACCAATAGAGTTGATTGCTGAAAACACCACCTTTATACGCCAGTACATTGCCATCATCAGTGCGTTATCGTGGCCTGAACAAGCCAACAGGAAAAAATCATCATCATCATCATCTGCCTTATTACACCCACTGTAGGGCAAAGGCCTCTCCCATGTCTTTCTAATTAACCTTGTCCTTTGCCAGCTGCATCCACCCTTTGCCTGCAAACTTCTTAATCTCATCCGCCCACCTAACCTTCTGCCGCCCCCTGCTGCGCGAACTTTCCCTAGGAATCCACTCGGTTACCATTAAGGATCAGCGGTTATCTTGCCTTCGCATTACATGCCCTGCCCAAACCCATTTCTTTCTCTTGATTTCGACTAGGATGTAATTAACCCGCGTTTCTTCCCTCACCCACTCTGCCCACTTCCGGTCTCTTAACGTTACACCTATCATTTTCCTTTCCATGGCTCGCTGCGTTGTCTTTAACTTAAGCTAAACTCTTTTCGTTAGCTCTCCACGTTTCTGCCCCGTAAGTGAGAACCGGTAAGATAAAGTTGTTGTACACTTTTCTCTGGAGGGAAATTGGTAAACTGCAACTCATGATCTGCGAGAACTTGCCATATACGCTCCACTCCATTTTTATCCTTCTTGTTATCTCCCTCTTATGATCCGGAACAGCTGTCACTACCTGCCGTAAGTGGAAGTATTCTGTCACAACTTCCAGGCTCTCGCTGCTAATTGTGAACTGTTGTTCCCTTGCTAGACTGTTGAACATTAGTTTGGTTTCCTGCATGTTAATTTTTAGACCCATCGTTCTGCTCTGCCTAACTCATTGATCATGATTTGCATTTCACCTCCTGAGTGACTCAGCAGGGCAATGTCATGCGCGAATTACAGATTATTTAGGTATTCTCCATTTATTCTTATTCCCAACTGTTCCCAATTCAGGCCTCGGAATACCTCCTGTAAACAGGCGGTGAACAGCATTCGCGAGATCGTGTCTCCTAGCCTGACGCCCTTCCTGATTGGAATTTTATTGCTGATTTTATGGAGGACTATATGAGCTGTGGAGTTGCTATATATATCTTCCTATATTTTGACATAAGGCTCTTCTACCCCTTAATTACGCAATGCCTGTATGACTGCTGAGGTTTCCACTTAGTCGAATGTTTTCACGTAATAAATGAAAGCTATATATATATATATATATATATATATATAGGTTGGTTATATTCTGCGCATTTCTCTACCACTTGATTGATAGTGTGAATAAGATCTATTGTGGAATATCCTTTACGAAAGCCTGCCTGAACATTTTGTTGACTAAATTCTAAGGTTGCCCTGACTCTATTAGCGATTACCTTAGTAAATACTTTGCAGGCAACGGAAAGTAAGCTGATCGGCCTGTAATTTTTCAAGTCCTTGGCGTCTCCTTTCTTGTGAATTAAAATAATCTTTGCATTCTTCCATGCTTCTGGTACAGTCGAGGTCAAAAGGCATTGCGTATACAGGGTGGCTAGTTTTTCTAGCACGATGTCCCCTAAATCATTCAACAGATCTGCTCTTACCTGATCCTCCCCAGCTGCTTTTCCCCTTTTCATTGCTCCTAATGCTTTTTTTTTACTTCATTAGCTTTACTTCATTAGCTTTTTACTTCATTTGCTTCATTAGCGCTCTGATTACATTGGCTACTGTACAGGTCTGTGTAGAAATCTTCGGCTAGGTTAACTATCTTGTCCATATTGCAAATGACATTGCCCTGCTTGTCTCTTAATGCTTTTTACCTATGCCTAGTTTTCTCTTCACTGCTTTTAGGCTACCTCTGTTGTTTATGGCATGCTCGATTCTCTCCATATTAAACTTCCTTATGTCGGCTACCTCGCGCTTATTTTATAACTTTGATAACTCTGTTAGTTCTATTCTGTCGGTAGGGTTAGACGCCCTCATGCTTTTGCGCTTCTGAATCAGATCTTTCTTCACCTGAGATTGCTTTCCGGTACTCTGTCAAAGTGTCCTACCGGCTACTTCTACTGCGCACTCCGTAATTATTGATGTCAGATTATCGTTCATTGTATGAACATCAAGATTATCTTCCACAGTTAAAGCCGAATATCTGTTTCGCAGCGCTATCCTTAACACCTGTACTTTCCCTCTTACGGCTAACTCGTTAATGGTCTTCCACTTCACTAGCTTCTTCCATTTTCTCTTCAAGTGTAAGGTAATTCGAGACCCTACAATTCTGTGGTCGCTACAACGCATCTTTCCGAGGACGGCCATATCCTGAATGATGCCAGGTTTAGGGCATAGTATGCAGTCGATTTCATTTTTAGTCTCACCATTGGGGCTCTCCAGGTCCACTTCCTGTTTTCTCGTTTGCGGAAGAAGGTATTCATGATCCGTAAATTATTTCTATCTGCGAATTCGACAAATAACTCTCCCCTGGTATTTCTAGAACCTATCCCATAGTCACCTACCGCGTGGTCGTCAGGCTGCTTCTTGCCCATCTTCGCATTGAAGTCGCCCCTCAGTACAGTGTACTGTGATTTTACTTCGTTCATTGCCGATTCTACGTTCTCACAGAAACTTTCAAATGTCTGGTCATCATGGCTGTATGTGGGTGCGTAGGCCTGCACCACTTTCAGCTTGTACCTCCTATTCAGCCTAATTACTATAGCTGCTACCCTCTCGTTAATACTATAGAACTCGTCTATGTTGCCAGCTATATCCTTATTAATGAGGAATCCCACACCTAGTTCTCGTCTATCCTCTAATCCGCGATAGCACAGTATGTGTCCGTCCTTTAGTACTGTATACGCCTCACCTGTCCTCCTAACTTCGCTTAGCCCTATCACATCCCATTTAATTCCCGCTAGTTCCTCGAACAGCACTGCTAGGCTAGCCTCACTAGATAAAGTTCTAGCGTTAAACGTTGCCAGGCTCAGATTCCAATGGCGGCCTGTCCGGAGCCAGAGATTCTTAGCACCCTCCGCTGCGTCACAGGTCTGACCGCCGCCGTGGTCAGTTGCTCCGCAGCCGCTTGGGACTTAGGGCCGAGGGTTAATTGGTTTGTTCATAGAAGGTTGTGGCCAAGTACTATACCAGGGTGGCCAAATCCTGCTCTGCTAAGAGAGTTCGTTGTCGGTTCTGGTCACCGATATCAGGCCGCACTCAAGGCCCGGCTGCGCAATTGCATCGACACGCGGATTTTTTTTTAAACCCGGTGAAGAATTGCGCGGCACCAGGTTTCGAACCCTGGTCCTCTTGCACGCGAGGCGGATGCTCTACCTCTACGCAATCGCTACAGTGCACAGGAAAAAATATGTACAGAAAAAGATCATATTTGGCAATAAAGGGAGTGAATAACTACTCACAGAGGAAGGCATAAACAATATTTAGGAACACGATAACAAGAAGGAATGACATAATTACATATTGTCGGGCATCAGCCTCGCATGCGGGAGGTGCGTGGTTTTATTCCCAGTGCCGCCGGCTACACACCGGTGATACTATAGGTACTAGCTTCCCCTGGCCTGGAGCTCGGCTTATTTAGAGTGAAGTAATTGGGAAATGGCTAAGCGTATCGGCAAAGGCAAACTGCGAGTTGAAAGGGAGGTTGCCGAAGCATTTCAGGTAGACAAAGGTGGACCCATGTGCATATATAAGCACTTGGTTAGTTAAACTCAGCGGCCGGGAACTGGATTTTTTATATGGTCACTCCAGCATCTTCCTAAAGTTTTTCACGCCTTCTTCTGTGAGTAGTAATTCACTGGCTTTTATTTATAAATATGGTCTTCTGTACAAATTTTTTCCTGTTGATTTCTGGCTACGATAACACACTGATGATCATAATATAATGGCGTATAAAGGTGGTGTTTTCGGCCATAAACTCAGCTGGCAGTAGGCGCTCTTTCTGTCTCCGTGCCTTCTTGCGTTTGTTCCTTTACGCCATTGAAATTTATTTCCAGTTGCAAGCACGCTTGGAGAGGAAGGACGCGTCCACTGGGAAGAGTGATTACTGCCAGTGTGCAGAGGGCATCTACTTTCTTCAATGACGGCACCCACACATACACCGTGTTGGAGCCACGGAGATATGCATAGCCAGTGAAGCCCGCAGGGGTGATGCAAGACGGAGAGCGTCTTCTGCATGGTCGTCCTAGGAATGTCCTTGTATACTGTAGCCTTCTTTTGGGCGAATGCAAGTTTATCAGAATTCTGGGGGGCTGTTAGATGAGCGTTCCGGTTGAGTGCCCGGATTCAGTACACAAGGCCGCTTCTGGGCCGGTAGAGCAGGGTTTGGAAGCACGGGAGACGCAGTGGGTGATGTAGCTGCAATCGCAGACACCGATCCTCCCGGGTCATTTACCTCTCCCCCTACCATCTCTTCGTTTCTGGCGGGTGCCACCTCAACGGCAGGGATAGGTGTCGTAATCTCCACGGCTAGATGCTGCCGCAGCTGCTCCTTCTTGCGCGGGGTTATTGCGGCTTGCCAATATCGCCGTTCACGCGAGGATGGAGGCTAAGCCTAATGCGTTCTGACTCAATTTAGTCCAGGCTGGCTTGCCTCCGGGAGCATCCCTTGCTCCATCGTTAGCCCGGTTGGGTGCCACAGGTAACCTTTCGTTGACGTGTAGCCAAGGGTGGCAGGATCTCACAGTTACAACGCAAAAGAATCATTTAAAAAGTAGTAGTTTTTTCGTTCAATGCAGATGAGAGTGAACAACAAAAAATATACCACTCTACGTGCCCGCTTTCCTGCCCTATTGCAGTGCTCTCAAGCGTTCCGCATACAAACGAACATATTATTTATCCGTGTGCTTTCCGCTTAGAAGGTGTCATAGCACCGACGCTGGCACTCGCTGTGCAAATTACCCCAGCGGAATGCTGCCCACAGGGTGGTTCATGATCGCGATAAGCAGACGTGGCACATACGCTTGCGCTGGAAGTGTAGGAGCTAATCTTAGTGTCTTAATCTGTAATTGATTACTCATGGGCAATTACATGATTAAATGTCTCGCGTTGGAGTTTCTTCATTAGGTTACACGGTCAGATCCTAAGATTCCTCTTGTAGAGGAAAAGTTTGACCACAAAGCCGGGCAAGAAATTTTATAACAAGTTTGCGACGCTTTCAGATGATATCCGTTGCTGGATCCACTGATGTCTACGAAACGGATAATGTGCAGAATTGGCAGCAACGGTTTGGTGGAAAGGTAATCCGTGAACTTGCTGTCATTTTTCTATTTCTTGGCGTTTATAGGTCAAAGAAATATATACCGGTTTCTGCAGTTAGCTGCCAGAATGAATGTTGAACCAGGGCGATCTTCGACGCACAGAAATCATAAATGAAGTGCTTTTTACTGTATTTTAAATAAATAATAAATAATTGGTTTTGGGGGGGAAAGGAAATGGCGCAGTATCTGTCTCATATATCGTTGGACACCTGATCCGCGCCGTAAGGGAATGGATAAAGGAGAGAGTGAAAGAAAGGAAGAAGAGGTGCCGTAGTGGAGGGCTCCAAAATAATTTCGACCACCTGGGGATCTTTAACGTGCTCTGACATCGCACAGCACACAGGCGCCTTAGCGTTTTTCCTCCATAAAAACGCAGCCGCCGAGGTCGGGTTCGAACCCGGGAACTCCGGATCAGTATTTAGCGCTGCGTGCAATCCCGTGGTAAGGAAATCCCGAACCTCAGTCCCTGCACTTTTTGGCGCGCCACGTGAAGCATTGGTGCACACCCCCTCATGCCCCCGGAGAACACGTGCAGGCCGCAGATGGGCTCCATAACGGTTGGAATAATATGTTATGAATTCTGGGCAATAAATTAATCCCCTGATTATTTTTTTCATTCAGCATGCGGTTGAGAAATAATATAACCTCTCGTGAAATTAACTCTGTGTTTTGCGCAGTCTTTTGAGGATTACAAGAAAGCAAAAGTCTAGTGAAGCAGCCATAAATTGTGTTCTCATGTAAGCAGCCCAAGGGGACTGAATGATGTTTTTCAGCCTGCCTACCAGAAAAGTTATTAGTGACTGCCTACCAGAAAATACATTAGTTTCAACGTGATAGCAAAACTTCGAAGGCGATATAAGAACAGACTAAAATTTTATATCGAACGAGGCTTTAACAGCTCGGAGCAGCTCTAGAGAACTCCTACGTCACGGGAATTCCCGCATTTGGAGCTATGACCTATCTAATTCAGCATGGCCCCAGCCCGTTTATGAAAGTTCAGCGTTCTGCACAGACATCATCATTTACCTTTTTACTCGCTAATGTTTCTCCCATAACAGTTCGCGTTTCTGGGTGGATTTCGGAGTTATTTCACGAAAGCAAACAGGACTCTCGCAAACAACTAAATCATTGCTGTTAACCACAACGATTATTTCACAAAACTACCGGAATACCTCGAAACTGTGCATGTGTAAGTTTGTTAGACCGTATTCTGAGCATTCAATTAGTGGTCGTCCACTAGACTAAGCCTCATCGCATGAATTATGTTTCCGGAACGTTTACGGTCAGCTTGTTCTCGTTTTTGTGCATGCTTTCTCGGCACGCTGGAAAAGTTTGCTGATGCACTGTTCTTCCGATTTTTTGCTCGGGTCAAAAAACACAGTTAAGTCTAAAGTAATACGAGAAGCAACGTCTGCGAAACGAAAGATTTATTGGGGTAGGATATTCTGATGTAAGCGAAAATCCATTTTTTGATTACTACAACTTATTCTTTGACAGACGTCGATAGAATTTTCGTGCTTTCATTATGAGAAGAGATGGCTTCGATGTAGAAAGAATCACGGGAGACACCTAATGAAAATTTTTTTGGAGTTTAAAGCGCACATGGCGCACATATTGAGCGTAATAACACAATTAGTCACAATTTATGCTTTTTCAGCTGCGTAGCTCACCTTTAAGTTAGTTTTCAAGAAGGAAGATTATCTGTGTTGCATTTCCATAACTCACTTGCTTTGAGTGGTTAGTACTTGCGTAGTAACTCACCGTGCGGCACAACTTGAAATGTGGTTTGATGTGTTAGCGTTTCTAATAAAAGCATTGTGATTGGCCAAATCTCATAAAAGACATGTGAGTTCGTTGTACCCGAAACAGAATTTTTGGATACGCAGCTGAGAGGCGCATTTTTTTGTATTGGACATGTTTCGCTCGGAACGTGAAATTTGTTTGCGCCATGAAGCCAGCTTTAAAAAAATCTACGATTTTTGTGACGCCTTCGCGTGGTGTGCGCAAAAAGTGCTATTCACAAATTTTCTGTTTCAAGGGCTTGTTTTGGTAAAATTTGCTGCTGAATAACTCATCAGTACACCATGTGTCCTTTTTGCTAAAAACTGAAAGAATAGTCCTTGAACTACACATCCGTAATATGAAGCAGCCATTATTTCGAACTTTGGCTCATGTTATACTCGACTTTATAGAGAAATGCCGGTACCTTTCACGCTATGCGACGGTCCATTTGGTTACCACTGCCTCTGTTTTGGGCATAACACTTTTAGCAGCCATTCTCAGCAGACTAACGCGAACATCATCTCGAGTTTGGAGCCTAACTTACCCAGAATATTACAACTTCTTCGGGCTAAGAAACATAATGAGAATGGGAGAATATAAGGGTTGATGGATTAAACAGAACATGATGAGAATTTTTATGGCACTTCAATGGGAATGTCCGCCACATTTTCTACAGTAAAAAAGGTGTTTGTAAAGGGCAAGCAAAAACGCATTCAGGGCGGTCTTTGGAAGATCGCACGTGTGTGCTATAACTCACAACAATACAATTACACAGCGGTAGATGATTCGGTCCGAAGGAAATGCGACAAAATGGATTGCTTCCATAGCCCCTGGCATCACTTATTGCCGCAGCTACCTCTATCACATCTGCTGTGTCCATTCAATCGTATTTGTTTTCACTGGTCGACAGAACGGCTACCATTAAGTTTTCTTCTGTAATTATACAATGGGATACTCGGCTACTAGTTGAATGATCCGCATCCATCACGCGGTGCACAACCTGGCCTCTTTCTCGTACCACCATTCGCCGATGAAGCCCATTCCTTCGCGTTCCTGTAGAAACCACAGCCTAATTTCACAACTGCACAGAACATCGTATCAAGCGTACCGTCATTAGGGTCCGAAACACAAGTGCAAGCCACGCGGGAGCCACTCCACTTTCCCCTCAGCTTCCACGCGCAGCCTTTCTTTGTTGCACAATGAAAAGTGTCACTACTACTACAGAAGTCGTCACGCCGAAGGTCACGCCGTGGTCACGCCGCAGGTGAGCTTCTCTTTCCCAGTTCGACATAGGCTACAGATAGATAGATACAGATAAGTTTATTTCCAGTTTCAACTGGAGGGTTTCCTGGCTAAAAGCTGCATGGGCAGCTTGACTGGGTCCTGGAAATCTCAACTGAAATCTTGACTGGAAATCTCAGGGTGTGACAGATGAATGGGGAGTACCTATGGTTAATTGGATTAACTGCCGCGTCATGAAAATTGGTAGATGCCATTGGTTGGAGGACTTCCTTCGAGGGGGCTCTAAGCCAACACCCTCTATAAAACATACTGAATAGCGCATACACAGACAGGGACAAAAGTAAGCTCTACTCAATATGTTTCAGAGCTACAACCAACTAGCCCGAAATGAACCCTCTATAGAATATGCAGAGGGTGTTTACTATTGCTCCTTCCTAACCTCCGCTGTTCTTTCTTCTCCTTCCGTCCTACTTATTCTCTGCGTTTCCTTTCCCCTTGGTGAGGCTTTTCTATACTCGGATACAACTCAAGGGCGAAGCACCAGATGCCCCTCAAAGGAGCCCCTCCAGCCAATGCGTCGACCGATTCTCCGTCTTCACCATCCCCTTTTCGTTTTGACCGATTCCCTTTCGCCGGATGGCGTGAAATCTCAGGGGCGACAGATGATTGGGGAGTACCTATGGTTTAATTGGATTAACTGCCGCGTCATGAAATTGGTCGATGCCATTGGTTGGAAGATCTCCTTCGAGGGGCGTCCGCAGCTTCGTTCTTGAGTTGTATCCGACTAAAGCACACGTAGGATTCTCGGCTGTGCCCTCTAATGCTCAAGCAGTAAAATATGAATGAGACAAAGTTTTGCACGGCAGTGAGAGTGTTGTACTTTTTTGTTTTTGTTATAGATACCTCAAGGGCCCTTGAGGGCTTTACATGAGGGCTTTACTTCTATTCAGTTTCCTTTATCTCGTGCCAAGAAGTAGCTGCCACCGCATGCACCTATGCAGTTTGCTGCGGCCACTGGTGATGGAATCAGAAAACGGCTCCATGAGAAATGGGTGTGAGGTAAAGAGTCGGAGGTACAGAAAAAAAAAAGGCGTTGGTTCAACATAGCAGGTGGGTTACGCTTTAGAGCTTAATACACCGCGGGCTATGTGGAGGCTGAAATGAAGGCGCTGGCGGCCATTAGTAGGTCGGTTTTGAGGAAAGGAAATAGCGCAGCTAACTGTGTCACATACCTCGGTGCGCACCCGACCCGCACCTTAAGGGACATGATAAAGGTGGGAGTGAAAGAAGAAAAGAAGAAAGAGGTGCTCGTAGTGGAGGTCTCCGGTATAATTTTGACCACCTGGGATCTTTAACGTGCACTGACATCGAACAGCACAAGGGCGCCTTTTCCGTTTCACCTCCATCGAACCGCGGCCGCCGTCGTCGGGTTCAAATCCGGGAACTCTGGCTTAGCAGCCGAGTGCCCTTACAACTGAGCCTCTGCGGCGGATCTTACTGGCAGGAAATGTCTCAGTTTGGAGATGACGAAAGACAATGGCGCCCTATAAGGAGAAGGGTATTCTTGCCAGGCAGAATGCAGCCTGGCTATATATGGAAAAAGTGGGAAGAGTGAAGTGTACACTGACATCCCATAGGAAAGGGTGTGCTTGCATTTCGCCTCTGGCTAAATGCGGCTGCCGCGATTGTATTCCCCGGTTTTGCGCTCAGCATAGAAATATCACATTGACTTAGCAACTGCGGCTGTATTCATCACGTGTGAGTCCTATAGTTTCATGTTTTAAAGCCAGAGCTCTGCTCCTCCCGTTCTCATTCAAGGTTACGTCGGTATGAAAACCGACCTTGGGAGGCAGGTGAGCGCAGGTGCAAAGTCGCGTCACAGTCACTGTGATCGCAACGTCAGAGCTGTCGCACCCTCTTCCGCCGCAGCCGTCGTCGCGCCGACTCCTCTCCGAGACTGCTCCGTACCACGTGAACGACAGCTGCCCGAAGCGCCGGCCCCTCTCCGCCGCTGCGCAGCTTTCTCTTTGCACTAAGATTTGGCAGAATTTCGACGGACCTGCGTCAATTTTTTTGCGAGCAGTTTTATGCGTGCTGCCCCAGCCAGTGGCCGTGACCCTTCGATGTAAATGTCGTAGACGCGGTAGAGGAAGCACCTTTTAGATCCAATGCCAGATGAAGCACAAAACTTGACTGTGGGGAGCCAGAATCTTTGTAGCGAAAACTACAGTCGCCCAAAACTCGCAGTTTCTCCGTGCCTCGCATTCCCACCGTGCTCGCAATCCCACCGTGGTCGCACTGCACGAGTTGACCAACCATGCGACGAACCACGTGGCAGCAACCAGCCAGACAACCAGACTGACCTGGACTTGCAATCAAGATTAACCACGGCTAACCGACGCTGTGCCTTAGCTTTCGCTACGTATATCCTGGCATAGCCCAGCTAAGCCGCTGCGAATATTTAGTCAAGTTGTAAGAGAATTCATTGTGGTGATAGGTTTGCTCGGTTACACTCTAGATAAAAAAAGGAAGCACTTTTGTGTTCTGAAAAAAAATTAGCTGAAAATGAGACGTGCGGCACTTCTCGAGCTCCTTGCCTGCGCTAGATATAGTACGTAAGGTCGATGATTGGACCGAGAAAGATGGAGTGGCCCGGTTTCGAATGATCTAAAGCGGGCTCATTGCATGAGCCGCACTTCCCCACCACTTGGTACAAGTGTTCAAAGTGGAAATTTGAAGAGAAAGATAATCATACGTGCGAGTATTCTTTCGTTTCATCAGTGAGCACGGAATTATCCGCTGCAAGCTCAGTATCAGTCATTAGCTGCAACGCCACTTGATACCATTTACAGGAGCGGGTGGCAGAGCACCTTTGACATTTCCGTTCATACTGTAGCGGAGAACGAGTGGCGTGTAATCAGACAGCAAAGTCGCGATGTCTTGTGTTTCCTTGTGTCAAAAAGCGATGAACGCGCATCCTGACCCGCTCGATTTTGACGCGGCGCTAGAGGCTCGGGCATCCGAATCTGCCCTCACGTCGAGTCCACCGAAGGAATGTCATTCACGATCGAGCCATCGGCTGGAAACTGATCGAAAACCCAAGCTGAGAGTTAGCCAAAAATTCATCTGATATGAGGCCAGTAACGTACGTTGAGATGGTGGGCGTTTGAGTTTATTTTTATCATTAAAGCTGTTCTGGGAACCGTCTAAAGCCAAAACCCCGCCACATGAAAGTTTTGGCTTATTTTTTTTAAATCTTTTTTAGATGTAGTTGATTCAGTGTACGTAACACGAGAAATGTTCTCTTCCTGATATGCACGCCGACTCACTGCATTGCAACGGGAACTTATAACATGCGATCGTACTCATACCTTTTCCATGTGACCGATGCTGGTCCCGAGACCAAACCCAGTGCTGGCTAATGTATGTTTCTTCTGAAAGTAGAGTGGCTGCTGCAATGCCGAACAGAATTCTCTCGAGCCCTCGATAAGTTGTTTTACTAAATAAACTAGAAAATACCGAGGTGAACTGAATCAAGTAATTGCTTGACGGGACACTGCGGTGTAATAGTAATTTCCGCGACAGATCTGGCCGCGAGTGATGAACATTAGGGCTGAAACGGGAAAAAGTGATGGTCGATTTGCGTAGTTAGGGCAAGTGTGAACTAGGTGCGCCAGCAGTTCGGTTTTCATTTCGGTTGCGGTGTATGGATCCAGTGTTCACGGAAGGCGATGTTCGGACAGCGATAACAGGTAAATGTTCATATATGCGGAATTGGCCATTCTGTCCATTCATAGATCCCTGACAGTGTTCCTTCAAGCACTGGTGCAGTGGTGCAGCGGTGAAGCAATGCCAAACTGTCCTTCTATAGGAGGTGCTGCCATCGGTGGAACTTGGCTTGCTTGGGTTGGGTGGCGACCCAGGTTGGCCTTCTCGAGCAGCCTCTCTGGATTAAAAGAGCTGCCGCCTCACGCGGTGGGCAGGTTGCTAGGTACAGTTTTTGTAAAAAAATATACGACCCAAAGGGTTTGCTTCCAGGCCATGTAACGGGGCTGTTAAGCACAGTTGACAGTTAGAAGCTTCGAAGGGTTGAGAACTTAAGGTCCTCCTGCTTTCCTAATATTAGAGTCTCTGAATATGCAAGACGAGCCGCACTACACGGCTCAGAAGCAGACAGCTTAGGCTGTACACTTTTGAGAGAATCGCGCGAAAACATATGCGTTTTCGAAAGCATAACAATATCTGCCGGGACAGCTGATTAAGATCCGTATGTAGCAGCAGCGCGAACGCAAACAAAAAGAAAATGGAGATAGGACAGAGCACTGAACTTCCAACTTTATTTGAAGAAAGTGAAACTCCCGCTTATATACGCACTACCCCTGGTGGGCTTTTACCTGTTGTGTCTATATGCGTGTGGGTTTCAATTTCTTCTATTAAAGTTGAATGTTCAGCCCTCTGTCTTATCTGTATCTTCTTCCTGAATGTGTTCGAGCTTCTGATACATATGGTTCGAAAGCGTGCAGGCAGAGCAACTCTTCTAGCGCACGTAACTAGTTGAAAAAGCCAGATTTTGTCGAGCCACAGTGCCGAGGGTAATCGCGTTTTATGAATAATAAAAACTTATGTGGCTATTAATAACCGCCGTCTGCAAACCGCTGATTGCAATTAGGCGCCTACCATTAATTTTAAAAGTTATTTATTAAAATTAGGTTAACCAGTTAATAACTTAAAACGATTCGCCGCTTTCCTCGTCTCCGCCAGCGCTGGCAATGCTTTGCCTAATAAATCATATTTTCACGGAAAAAAGCGTAAATTCTTCATAGAACACATAGTATTTATATTTTATTTTATTTTTAATTACAATAACATCAGTACACATTTTAAACACCCGTTACGAAGTCATACGCACGACAAAACTTTCACTAGGTGTCCGTCTAAAATTTTCCAACTAATGAAATTTCGAGGCCTATCCTTTGGTTTCTTGCCTGGTACGCAAGGGGCCTAGGCTCGAACATCAGTAGCGACCATTTTCTCATATTGCCTTGCATCTATGTTCTGATATTTTGATATTCTGCGAGCATTATATTTCTGGGAATATCGTTTTTAGCAAAACGAGCTCCTTACGCTGTCGCGTGACATAGGACGGCAAGAGAGCACCAGAAACGCAGAAGGTTGCCCGGCTTACGGTAGGACGCTCGTTGGTGCTAGGCAGCAGGAATATCGCTTGAATGTGGCGTGATGTATAGCCACAAAACAGTTTCTGAATTCCGCTAGGGAAGAGTGAATGGTACAAATTATGACAAGCAGCAAAAACCACGGGTAGCGCTTCGGAGGGCGCATTTGCCACTGCTTCTGGTTTACAGGGCATGCCCTCTTCCGGCAGGTCAAGTCCAAAATCCGCAATAAAAGCACACGGCAGAGGTCGGACGATGCAGAGTAAGAGGTCACCAGAGGCCTTCGTACGAAGTATTTTTTGGCGCTGCTATACTAGTCTTCAGTTAGGACCTTTTTGCTCATGATAGTTTGATCAGCGTTAGCGAATGCTAGCTCTTGCATTTTGTTGTTATGAAGAGGGTCGTTCATACTGACAGCATGTAAATCAAGAATGATAATTGGCGCATCCCCGGGAATTTGTCAGGCTCTCGGGTCTCTCTAGCGACGACCGCTCTGTCTCATCCCCAGGCAGGCACAGGCAGCTAGGCATCGATCGGCCGTTGGGAATTGCAGGTGCAATCCCAACTGCATGAGCTAAGTAAAACAAAGCTCGGCCTTGCGTCACCATACATTAACTCTTAAGAATAATCCATAATTACACCAGCGCGATCAGCGCGCTGCACTAGGCTTCGTAGTCGCAGCGGACCAGGGCTCCGGCACCACTGTTGGGCTGTTTCCCACTTTGAACAGGTCGGAACGACTTGGAAGGCAGGATGTGGCTCGGGCGTCGTTGATTGGAGACCCCTGATTCCGCGAATTACCACCAATAGAGTTAATGTTGCTGGTTTTCTTTTATCTCGATAGCAGTTCTCGTCCCATTAGAGTGTTGAAGCACTGCAAAGCTTGATTCCGATTGTATCGGCAATCTCAAGAGGCGTCGTGCTAAGTAAACTGGACACTAGTATCTTCAACTAGCTGGATTTAATACTTCTATTTTGTGCCTGTTTAATACGTAGACGAGGCTCTGGCACCAACCAGTGGTTTATAATGAAATTCATAAGTTTCAGGACCAGCTCGGTGTCCCTCTTCTGGGGCGACGAAACTGTCAGCCGGCAGCAGGCAGCATAGAGCGCTTCTGCTCCGTGGTCCCGTGACGCATATCAAACACTTAGGGAGAATTGTGTCTTCTGGATGTGCCACAATTCGAGATAAAGTCTATAAAACGAATTAAGCTGCATGCCTTTCATACTGGCGTATCGTGCACTGAACTAAGCTTTGAAACTGAAGGCAAAACCGAGCAAGCCGATACTGTCAAGATGACATGAACAGCCCACCTTCCTAGCTTTGTGTATTGACAATTGATGTTAGGAGCTGGGGAATACTTGCCGCGGGCTTGCAGAAAAATGGGCAAAGCGTTAGACGTATCCCATATTCTGTAGACTGTGTGGGGACCTGCCCAGCAGTTTCCTCTGGTGGCTAGCTTTTCCGCGATGCACCATCCCACAGCATCACCTCAATTCGGGGCGCGCCACGTGACGCTCCCTGGTTAATGTAACTAACAAGAAAGGGCCACACGAGCGCCAAAGAGGGCGTTATTGCTACGCGTGCGGGAGAGCGGACCGCTCTTCGGCTGAGACCGTCGGCGCAAGAGAACGTTTTGCACGCGGCTCGGCTTATCGCCAGCGGGGCGACGAAGTGGCGGGGAGACTTGCTCCCGTATCTCGTCCTCTCCGGCCTCGCAGTATCCCTTGCTTTGCGTGGGCGAACATTCGCTCTTAACCTTGCTGGTGAGTCAAACTACTTTGATTCAATAGCGTATTTTGTTGCTAGCTGGCGTTATCGTTGCTGTAGCTATAAATGTCTTGTTTGGGTCAGCCAGTGTGTCAACTCCTTTGTTCCGTCAGAGCAAGGCCCGCCGTGGTCGAAGTACAGTCGGTAGAGTACGCGACCACGGGGTGCGGTCCGGGCGGTTTTGAATTGTGCCAGCCCCGATTAAGCGGGGAAAACTTATTTATTTCTCCACAATAAAAACCCCACAACTGTTGAACATGTATAAAGGAATGTACTGGTAAAGAAGTTTTACTGTGTGCTCTGTCTCTGTGTTTACAGTCATGGTTCTCGCGTGTTTCATTTTTTTCTGGAATAAGCTCCAAATTTCTTAGGCCGATTTTTCCTTCGTGAAATTGCGGATGCGCTGACGGTGCACATCCGAAAGGCGCTTGACCAGTTCCTGCTTTGCGATATCAAGGTCTCGTGTCCCAAAGGCCTTCAGTGAGGGCATCTGCATCGTCAAACTTATTGGTAGTCACCCCCTCATGGAGAAGGGAGTCGCATACCTCTACCTTCAGCGTTACTTCAAGGAAGAAGCTATAAGCGAGGTTAGGAAACATGTGCCTGACCCCTTTGTCCACGAAATGGAAGATCAAAATTGTTGCCAAATACTGGCTTCAGCCTTACACACTTTTGTGCAATGCCGAGTAAAGATGTCATCAGGCACACATTAAAAATCACGCAAATTTCAGCGGTAGCTGGTCGCTTAACTTTGGTTCTTTATAAAGATTTACTAATGATTGAAGGAGTTAATCGTAGAGCTTCGGTTGACTTCCCCGCAATATTTGAGAGCCCATCACAAACCAAACACACCAAACCCAAGAGGTTCTGTGTGCCTGATTATGGGCCTTCAACTGAAGTTCAAACCCTGGAGTGCAACGAGCGTCAGAGGCAGGTGTGAGGAGGCTTGCAACTTCTTTATCTTTGCGCCGTTTTCTCATATTCTCGGCATCCTTATCTCGCACGTACAGGTCCTCTTTCAGCCGAGGTTTTGGTATTATATTTTATGAGGGCTTAACGCCCCAAAGGAACTGATGCAATGAGGGACGTCGTAGTGAGGAGCTCCGCATGAATTGAACCACCTGAGGTTGTTTAACGTGCACTAACATCGCACAGTACACAGCCCTCTAGAACTTCGCCTCTTTCTATCGGTATCAAGAGCACGTAACTCCGTACCCTCACGTGGTCGTCACTTGAGCTTGTATTTACGGTGACTCACGATGTTCCTATGGGTGGAGCCTCGACCGCCTTTTCTTCCTGCAATGAAGCGAGTGGCAGATTGGCCAAGTGCTCACGCGTCCGTAGCACATCATGCTGACATCATAAAAGCGCACCACTTTGGATAACGACAAATCGCGAATTGTTCCACTGACATCTGGCGCCGTACAAAATAAATGCTGGAAAGTATCCTGTCTCAGCGACGCATTTCAATTGCGAAGAAAAAACGAAGCCATGACCCAGCTGATGTGACCTGACATGGTAAAAAAACGGTGGAGGAACTTAGAAAGATCAAACATAACGGATCTCTGACGCAAACTTTATATCGTAGCAGAGGGCTCCGGAAGAATTTAGACCGCCCGGGGATCTTTAACGTGCACTGACATCGCACCGCACCCGGGCGCCTGTGCGTTCCGTCTCCACCGAAACGCCGCCGCTGCGGTCGGGTGCGGATACCGTCAGACATTGAGCGAGCAGGCGTTCAGTGCTGCAACCTGAACGGCATTAATTATGCCATTCTCACCTGATGATATTTTTGAGTCCTGTTTGGCATTCCTGCCTCACTTTAAACGAAAGCCAACTTTAATGTAGTTTCATTATGCATTCGCTCCTTCACTTACATTTTCATATCTGTGTGTACTTGTACATGATGGTGCTCCAGGGGTAAGGTAAGAACAATCTTGTTGTGAATAGTCGTGTAGCTTGTCTATGCGTAATGCTCAGAGCCTTGTGGAATTGTGCTGCTAGCTTCAAGGAAATTGTTAGTTTTGCAATGCAGAGCTTTTACTCGAAGCGTGTTTTCTGTAGCCCTGAATTAGTTTGCCTACGAACGTGCTTGATTGTGCTGACTGAAAAGCAGCACTAATGGCTGCATTGTGCGCACAATAAAACTGTGCAGTAGTGTTTATGCAAGTAGCGTCAACAGAAAAAACTTGTCGTATAGCACAACACTCAATTGTCCCTTGTGCATACCTTATTTTTACAGTACACTATATTACACAAAGAAAAAGGGGTTTCAATACCAGCTATATGAATGGCACTGCAGATATAACACCACAACACTGAAACAGTATTCAGAAATTTCTGATTCAGGACTCCTTTATTAAGACTCCTTTATTAAGAAACAGAAATAGCAGCTTTGTACTGTGGCGTCCATGTGCCTAATACCGGCTGTGGCTCAGGCTGCAGTATATGCCACTTGTATGCCCCGCATGTATGCGGCGAAGCAGGCGCAGGCAGGCATTACAAGGAAACCTTTGCAAAAAATTACAGTGGAATAGCTTAGCTACTCCTGGATATACAAAATGAAAGCTGTCGGCGTTCATTGGCACTGACAACGTTCTAGACGCCGAAGATTTTGAGGAAAGAAAGGGCGTATAACTGGCTCCCTGGCTCAGGGGACACACACCAGTGCAAACTAGAAAATATACAAAAATTAAAAATAAACCCATTGAAAGAACAAAAAGCTGAAGGAGCAGAGTTAGAGGATAACCACATGTGTAAAATCTCGGGGCCTGCGTGAGTATCAGTACCATATCAGGAGAAATAAAAGTGACGTCATCCGGCATAATTAAGAGTGAAAGGTGAGGGAAATGACAGAACGAAAGAGAACAACTAAACCGGGACCCCCAGAAACAAAGGCAGCTATTTGGCGCTGAGAATAAGGGAAACTGATGCCTTATATAAGAACATTATGAAGCTTTCGTTATAATGTCTCTTCACCACTTGACCGAAGAGTGTGGTATTGAGGCAGACAGCAAACATATTGTAAGCTTAGATTTTTGCAACAAATTTTCACCTTTTCGTTATTACAGAAGACGAGTGGGAAGCTCCGCTCGTGGATGAGCCACAGTCATCAGCGGCTGCTGTTGTTAGGAGTGGGGCAACTCCAGAAGCAATTGAGCAGGAGACAAATCCCTTTTTTTCCTGCTGTGTAACCTGCTAATGCTTCCAGCACAGCGGCAGCAGGCTGCAGTAGTGCTACAGTTGCTTCTGGAGCTGCGGCTGGTTCCACTACTGCTGAAGCAGTGGCCACTGGTTGCGCTGACAGGGCTCCAAGAGGGCGAATGATCCTCTAAGAAAGGTCTCTGGCACACGAAAACGACTTTGGAGCGGCTTTGCTGCGATAAGAACATGAAGTCCATCTGCAGTTGATGAGAGAAGACCACCATAAAAGCATTCTGTACGAGCAGCAGGAGACAAAAGAAAAAATTCTCGACGTCGAGAAAAAAATTAGAACTGGAAATAATACAAATTGAAAACGAAATAAAGCTCGAACGGCTTCGTAGGTTACGAGAGGCACCAGAATAAACGGTGCCTACAACTGAATGAATCTGGAATGCTGTCTAAATGCTTGCGCAAATGTTATGCGGCAAATACACATAACTATACTTAATTTGTGTATGTAGGATTTTAAGCACATGACTCGGTGGGAACCAACATACAGCCCCGTCACTGCCTAGCATGCGTCTGACATGCTAGCACATAACAGGAGGCAGGTAGGATGGTTTCGTGGTACTTCTCCTGATGCTATGGCTATATGGTGCTTGTGAATCTTTGTATGCAAACAGCAATTTATTCATGGAAATACTCATTGCTGTATGCTACATATCTGGCTGTTTTTGCAAGGAAAAATCTCCCCTGGCATGGCTTGCAAAACCAACAAGTACGAAATATTGTAGGCCACATTGAGCAAAAGGATGTCCACGACCGAATGAGATCCCGAACGCCGAACGCGCCAGCTCCTCGACATCGAAGCTTTCAAGATTTTCTCATGTGCTTCCAGGAAGAGGATGTGCTACAGAGCAGCAGCCAATATGCCTTAATGGACATGGACGGCATCTGTGCCGCAATTACACAGATTTGTGTGTGCAGAGAGTGCGGTGGAAGTGTTCAACCATGTTGTTTGGGAACGCGCGCCAAAGAATGTGTTTGTTAGGCTTCGGACCCTACGGATGGCAACACTGGATGCTGTTCTTTCATTTAATGATGGTAGCATCGCACGGGCCTACGTTTTGAAGGCGTGTGGATTGAACCCAGGGAGCAACACCATCAAGTGGCTGAGGGAAGCTGACCATAAGCGCATGTACTTTGCGGACCGAGCAACACGACAGCTTACAAAAGAGGCCCGACAGTCAAAACGACAAGCCGAAAAGCGAAAAAATGACGGCGACAGTGACTACGAAGCAGGGGGCCTTAAGTTTCCATGTATGAAAAGTCTCAACAATCTTCGGTCACGCAACAGTCAACGCTACATAAATGCACAAAGGGCAACACTGTTGCCTACTCGTTTCATTATCTTTGCTGTCTCATCTAACCTAAACCCATAAAGAATGCGGTTCCTCCTATGCTATCTACAAGGTAGACCCATAGCTTGAGTCAATGCAATGCCACAGCGTGCCGCTTTGCTGAAGTAATCTAATGCTTCAAAAATATGGACGCGGGACGCGGAAGGATTCCGTATTTGGAGACGTGACCGGGGATGGTCAGTTGGCTAGCTCAGAAATGGCTTTTTTTCAAATTTAATTGCAGCCCTGCGGAGGTGAGGCAAGTCAGCACTTGGCGCAGATGAGTCAGATGTGTCGAGAAGTCGGCCAAAAACGCGACGTCGTCGTCAAGGTAGCAGAGACACGTCTTCCAACATAGGCCACGCAGGACATTATCCATGATTCTTTCGTATGTAGCAGGGACGTTGCAAAGCCCAAATGGCATTACGTTAAACTCATATAACTTATCAGGCGTGGCGAATGCTGTTTTCCCGTTGTAAGGTTCGGCCATGGGTATTTTCCAACATCCAGATCTCAGATCGACAGACGAAAAAAATTCTGCTCCTTGTAGGTAATCGAGAGCGTCATCTATAAGTGGCAGAGGTTAGACGACTTTCCAGGTTACAATGTTCAGCGGTCTATAATGCACGCAAAATCGGATAGAGCCGTCTTTCTTTCGAACGAGCACGACCAGGGAAGACCGCGGGATCTTCGAGGGCTATATAATCTGCACTCTAACAGGCCCTTCTCTTTGTTGGATGATGACGCAGCGCTCCGGAGCTGACACGCAATATGGTCGCTGGCGCAGAGGAGGACGGGTGTCAGTATCGATGGTATGTGTGACAGCTGAAACGCGGCCGAGTAGAGTTTGGCATGCATCAAAAGACGAACAAAATTCGCACTAAAGGGCGAACAGCTAGTCTCGGCACGTAGAATGAAGGCCTCGATCGATAGCACTATACAGGACATCAGAGGGTGGGTGGTGTCACAGGGGAGCTGGTGTGAGAGCATCGAGCGAAGGTGTAGGAATGGCATCGATGTCATCAACGACTTTTAAAAGTTCAGCGGATGCTACATATCCAATGCATTCACCACGAAGCAGAGTCACAAGAGAGGGTAAATGATTGCTGATGAGCATGATTGGCGGCGCAGGGGAGCGGCGCGTCATTGAAGACTGGCTGTCAGTTGTGAACGTAGATGGTGACGGACTAGGCTGCATGCGATAGTGGTGCGAGTAAGATCCGTACCTAGATGGCGTCATGATGTCAGTAGGCGGATAGGGCTGAGTGCGACAGTAGCGATCGACATGTTCAGCAGTGCCACAGGCAAAACAAATGGGCATGTTGTCGCGAGTGCGCCATGGGCAACCGTCGGGAAGGAGCACCGGCGCCATGCGCGGCAACGATGGTGATGCAGGAGCCCGATACAACCGAATAGGTCGCGGTGCAAAAGGCGGTGGCGGAGAAATTGCCCGACGGATGAGGAGCCGGGCGGGAAAGGCCGGCGGCGTAGGTAAGCGGTTCCTTCTGAGGGACAGGTGCACGTGGCTCTGCATCTGCGATCTGCACGGCGTCCGCGACATGGGCCTGGATGGTCCGCTGAAAGGCCGAAGGATGTGCTGGTGACAGAGCTGGAGCCCATGCACGAGCGCGAGTTGACGGGCGACTTCTTCACGGATGAACCGTTTTGCCTCCTGCATGAACTGGGGCTCTCCGGCGACCACGGCGTCAGCGGATAGTATCTCGGCCTGTCCTATGAGGCGATGGGTGAGGACGCGTTTTTTGCGGAGCTCCTCGTAGCTCTGGCACAAGCTGATGACTTAAGCAATGGTGTCCGGTTGCCTGGCAAGAAGCATTTGAAACGCGTCCTCCTCGATACCTTTCATAATGTGCCCGATCTTAGTGGCCTCAGACATTTGAGAGTTGACGCGCTTACACAAGTCCAGCACGTCTTCCACATAGCTGGTAAACACGCACAGAAGCAACTAGTGCGGGCGGAAAGGTCGCACGTGTAAAATCCCACAATCAAGGTACTCCATTTCTTTCCGTGACAAAGCTATTGAAGGCGCGCATATACAAACATCCTGCAATCATGCAATCATACGTGCTTTAATTATTTCTATTCAGAGCGTCACGCTTTTTTCCTATTACACTGCATTCTCTGTACAGCGGTTCACATGCTTCATTATCATTTCGTCTCTGTTTTGCAGTCTCTACAATGTTTGGCTACGTGGCCGGAATTGGCCACACGTACGACATTGTCATGGTGCTCTGTTAAACTTTTGTTGAGAAAGTGCCTGGTCTGTCCAACGTCCCTTTTTCCACCGGACATAAGCAGAGAATACATGACCCCTTATTTTACAGGCAACAAACTTTTCCCCGTGCCTAACTGGACACTCGCGTGGTTCAAAATTTCTGCTATTTACCTTCGTTGCACATGCTAGACAGAATGCGAGATTCGACACGTTCCAGACTTCCGCCAGCACTAGTTGCTACCGTGCACTTTTTTGTGTTTTCTTTCCGTTCTGGTAGCCAGCAAGTATAAATGCTTGCTGGCCGTCCAATAAATATCAATTGTCACTCAGTGCTCTTTTTTGCGCTGTGTGTGTTCCTTCTGTCCCGTCTTTAGCGCTGTAGATATGGAAGGAGAAATATTGTCATGCTCAGAGCAGTGTGCGGACTTGCGTTATCGTGGAGAAGGCTCCATTGTCCAGATGCCCATAAGTCAGGGCGACGGCGTCGCAGTGCATCACGCAAATGTCGGAGCACCGGATATAAAACTCTTGATTCACTGTCTGCCCTTGTGGGACGAACTCGTGGTGTATGACACCTCTGGCATCGAAAAAAACTATCAGCATTGTCTTTGATTCGGTCTTTTGTCGCCGCATTTTTCTCGACGCCGGAGAGCTTGTGGACCGCCATTCGGAGCGCTGCCTCTTTGTTTGAGGATTGTATTGGAAACACCATGTTTCTTCTTCAGCAATGATGCTGTCGGCAAATGCGGCATCCTTCTCTGCCTCGGAGAGCAAATGCGCTCTCACTGATGTCTGCGTGTCCTTCTGGTCTTGTGTGAGGGAGTGCGGCGCCAGTCTAGCATTCAGATTTTGTTTCCCCATGTTCTCGCGCAAGATTTGATGGCAAGATGTCTTACTAACGTCGAGAGCATCTGATAATATGCGGACTGCTATTGCTGCTGTCTTGCTGTTCAATTTCCTTGATCCAAGCCACGTTGTTTTCATTCCGTGATGGTTAAGGGCACCCCTGCCTATTGTCCCCTTCCACCGACGTTCTCCCCGCAACTAACCTAACCTCTTGGGCCACTCGAAAACTCGCGCTCGTGATGTCTCAATGCCGTAAGCTTCATGAAGAGAGCACATACGTCTGTGTGGCAGTCTTGCCAAGCTTCACAGAGAATTTTATGTTTACACGCTGTTCGAGGTTGGGCGTCCATCTCTCCACATTCACTCAGAGTAGACGCGCAGACGACTAGTGACAACGTATTTTTCTACATGTAGTGCCATCTAGTGGCTGCCATAGCAATTAAAATAAATAACTCAGGTGAGCCCGAAAAGATGGCCCAACACATACGGACCAAGTATTTGTTTTGCGGAAACTTTTCTAGGAAAGAAAATAAATCAGTCTCGAAACTTTACGGACAATGGTTGTAGATAGTGAACAATCTCCAATGAAGGATTTGTTCGTGAATAAAACATTTGAACTATTGCATTAAAGATTGCAATACTGATTTTTGCAGTGTCTTGAAAACCTCGGCCTGTACTTCTTTCATGTGGCAACCGCAGCATCCATGCGGTGTAAGGCTTTGCACGTTTTACTGCAAGCATCAAACCTTTATTGTACTCATAGCCTAACTTCTTATGTCCCCGAGGGCTTACCAATCGCTGAATTCCAATACCAGCTCTTAGTCATCAGAAAACAAGTCTATGTACATGTATAAGCTAGCTGGGACTTAAGTGCAAACAGATAGGGAAACTATATGCAAAGATAAGCAGTGATCAATATTAGTTTCTGCACATCACTGATCAAATTGAGGCTTACAGTTTGATTCGTTTCATCTTGCAGACGTTTACAACTGTTATATCTAATCGCGCGAGTACCGATAAAGAGTTTAAAGATATAAAAAGATGCCGAGAGAATTTTTCTACGCTTACGCTCTGGTAAGTACAAATTATTTCTTTCAATTTTGTTGGACTGGGGCCCATTCTGCTTTCGCAAGTCGCCTTGTCAGCTGGCCAAAACATTCTCTTGATGCACTCAAGGACTCTTGTGCAGCAAAAAAAAAACAGCACTTCTTTCCCACATGGGGCAATACCAGCGGCGTTGTGTAACCCATGAAAATGATTTCGGGCCGTTTGTACCTTTTAAAATATAGGGGCGATGTTCTTGTCGAATATTTATGGTGACAAAATGGTTAGCGGGAAGACAGTTGAGCGGTCTAAAATTGATTGTTTGGGAAAGCAAATGGCGCAGTATCTGTCTCACATCTCGGCGGACAACTGAACGCGCTGTATTCTTATCAAGTGTAATTATTTGGGTATGCTTACGCCGCCATGGTATAAATAACAATGCGGCATTTAACAGCAGTGGCAATCGACGTTCGTGGAGGGTCGTAATTTCGTTCGCACTCAGTCGCATTAAAAGAGTTAGATGTTGGGCTAGTTTCGATTTGTGACAAATTATACATAATTTTAGCGCAACCGGGACAGCAACACAAAGAACAGCGACAAACACGAGCGCCATCTATATCACTGTGATCTTGAAAGAAACAAATATTGTCAGTCGAATTCTTTACCGGGAAGGGGTCACTTATATCGAGGACATCAAAACTTTTAAAAGGAAATTACTAACCCAGTGCTGCCACTTGACACCTTCGTTCACAATGGTACGAAGCGAAGTACCGAGTTTATGTGTCTTAACGCTGAAGAAAACATGCAACGCGCCACATTCACCAACATTTATATCTCTTGCAAGCTTCTGAAGATATAAACTCTTGCAAAGCTCGACTGCTTTAGTCTTAAATCTAGTTTGCCCCTTTTTCACACGAGTGAAGTTCTTGTTAACGACCAATGTAGCTTTTCATTGTACATACACCTTTGTACGGGAACAAAGCCTCCCATCTTATCTACCTACAAAAGAAAGAGATCATTTAGCTTAAAGAATTTCGCCACCTTCTTTAAAGAACCTCAATACCATTAGGTCAGTCTCTTTTACATTCTCCGCAGGAAGACCAGGCTCCTCAGGAAGACTAGGAACGGTGTATCTTCGAAGGTCTATAGTGCCTTGCCAAGAGTGTAAAAGAGACTGGACCTAAAGATGTTGAGGACCGTTTACAGAAGGTAGTGAAGTTCTTTAAGCAAAATGACCTCTGTATTTTGCAGGCAGATTAGACGAGAGGCTTTGTTGCCTTGCCGAGGTCCGTGTACAATAAAAAGCTACATTTTCCGTTGACAAGAACTTCATTCGTGTGAAGAAGAGGCTAACTAGAAATAAGACTAAAGCAGTCGAGCTTTGCAAGAGGTTAGATCTTCAGACGTTTGCAAGAGATGTAGCTGTTAGTGAAAGTAGTGCGTTGCATGTTTTCTTTAGCGTTAAGACACACAAACTGGACACATCGTTCCGTACCATTGTGACGAAGGTGGCACGTGGCAGCACTGTGTTAGTAAATTTTCTTTAAAAGTTTTTAATGTCCTCGATATGAGTGTCCCTTTCCTGGTAAAGAATTCGACTGACATTGTTTGTTTGTTTTGAGATCACAGTGATATATGTAGCGCTCGTGTTTTTCTTTGTTTTTTGTGTTCTTGTCCTGGTTGCGCTAAAAATTCGAGTGTATAATATGACGCATTAACCAGAGATGACAACGAACTTTCTGAGATAAGGCCCGACAAAGGCCTCGAAAATCGCAGGAAATGTGGTGGGCGGTCTCGACAGTTTCCGAAAATTCTAGCATGGTGTCGTGTAGAAAACAAAGTACCGGGGTTGCCCGCCGTTGATGGCGAACAAAAAGCAAGCATATACAAACGTTTCCCAAGTTTCTTGACATTGCGTCTTTAAGAAGCATCGAGCCGATTACTGACGGCAAAAAAATTCCGAAAAAGCATTTGTAGCAATGCGGAATATAAGCGCAGGTTGTTTTTTTTTCAGTACTGTTCCAATTATTAACTCAGCGATATAAGGTATCGCCTAAACTGAAACCTCAATGGATGCTTCTTTCACGTGTAGCTTCTGCTTGACGAGCCTATACTTGACGAACTTGTCATCTGTCACCTTCGCGCACCTTTCGCTTGCACTCCAATACGCCCTTAGAGCGTGCTGGTGTAGCGTTCTCGGTCTTAGAGGAAAGGCTGTCGTCTCAGCGTGGAAAGCTCAGCCAGAAACTAGCTACCCAGTGACAACGACGAACAGTCGTTTGGTGCCTAAGTTTCGCTGGCCGTAAGCCAGGGAATGGGTATGAGACAAATGTTCACAAACAAGGCAAACTTTGTATAGCAAGGAGATAATACAGAGGAATGTGTAATCACTTGCCAAAACACATACCAAGGGATCTACAAAATAATGCAACACATGCTGTATAACATTACAGAAAGAGAGAGGTTACAATGCAAGAAAGGTCAGGCATCTAAAGTGCACTACCACAGGAGGGGCTAACCATAGACAACACAATTTGCTCACCCGGCACTGCGACAGTTTGACGGCCGGAGGGTCACGACGGCTGTCCAGCAGTCGCGCGGACTGCCTCGCAGGCCCATGGCAGGCCCATGACCAGACGAAATTTCGTCAAACCATTGATTATGTTAACTACCGGAGCACATATGAACAAGACGTCGTTACGAAGATACGCCGAATCATCTCGGTGACTTCAAACGTAGCTGCGTTCAAGACGCACCTGGACTTCAACCTCACGTGCAAACGGGAGGAATTAACGCCGAGGAGTCTGCGACTAGGAATACCGGTCGCCACGTCTTGGGGCCACCTGATTATTCGACATGCCGAGCGAAAGCTATCGCCGTTACGTGTTCTGGAGTGCCGACAGAAGCTACGGACTTTGGAAACACAAACGTTATTTGCTCGTCGGCAGCTGGAGCATCTGATGCCTGAAGACTTTCCAGAAGTGCAGGTGCACGCGAACTTTACTGCTACTATGAGAAAACGTCGTCATAGAACGCCACAAGAGAGGAAACTGCAGGCATTCCGAGCAGAAGTGTCCTATGGAGAACAAGACGTCATAAACCTTTCCTGCTATACGCCAACGGAGAAGGAGGTTGTGGTGCTATCCCGTGGTTTGAATTTCAACACACAAACATCACCGAGACCAAGCAAAGTTTTGTGTGCGGGCGAAAGAGTGGTTAGTCAACTTCCATCTGACGTTCGAGAAGAGGCACGCACCCGTGCCATTGGTGTGCTCTCAGGTTTGCGGAAACACAGTGCAAGAACGCGGTCGTCGGTTGCTGAAAAGCAAGCCATTCGCAGCCTGTGATGTAACAGTAGCATCGCCATTCTTACTTTCGACAAACGCAACGCCACAGTCTCGCTTGACAGCCGCGACTACAACAAGAAAATGTTGGCCCTTCTCGGAGGCCATCGGACTAACACTCCGCTAGCCCGTGAATCAACAAGCAGACTACAGACCAAGCTGCAACAACTGCTGGCCAGACTGTTTACTTTGGTTCTTCCGCACCAAAAGAGCCTTTATTACCGGCTGCTCTGCACAAACGGTTCAGCTCTTGCAATTCGCGGCCTGCCTAAAGTCCACAAGCCTGCGGTACCACTTCGGTTTATTGTCGGCTTCACCAGATAGCCACTTTATCGACTATGAGGCTGTCTTCACGACGTGTTGAGTCCTCTAGCCGGTAAGCCACCAACGCATGTCGGAAATCTGTCCACGTTTGCAAATAATTTAAAAAGAATCTCGCTGAGTGAAGACCACATTATGGTTTCGTTAGACGTGACATCGCTTTTTACTAGCGTACCAGTGGATTTAGCAGTAGCTACGTGTGAAAAAGCCCTGGTAGCTTACACTGGCCTCCCTGGCCGCACACCCTTCGACGTTCCGGAACTTTGCGAGCTGCTGTGATTTTGCCTTGGCAACACTTATTTTTCCTACGGCGGCGCTTTCTATGAGCAGACACAAGGCACGACAATGGGGGCGTCATTATCAGTTACAACGGCCAATTTAGTAATAAAAGCTCTGGAAGAAAAAGCACAGGCCACCTTCAATCCTGCACACAGTCTTCTAGCGCTACGTAGAAGACTGCTTTTGCATTTTGAAGAAACAAGACATCTAACGCTTCCCGGACAACCTAAACGCCCAGAATGCGCATATACAGTTCACCCTTGAACTTGAGAAAGACGGCTGTTTGCCATTCCTGGATGTACTGGTTCGCAAGGATGAGGGCGCCTTCACATTCTTGGTCTATAGGAAGCCTACGCATACAGATCGCTACCTCAATTTTGTCTTGTCATCCGGCTGGCCACAAGACGTCGGTGGTATCGTCCTTAATAGCACGTACGCATCTGCTCAGATGAAAATTGATTGCAAAACGAGCAGAGGATGATTCACCGAGAGCGGACGTATAACGGTTACCCTAGTCGCTTTGTCTACAATATCCAGAAGCAGATCTTACAGCCGGAAACACAAAGCAACAAAAGATTCCAGGCACGTGCTGCCATTCCTTACGTGCAGGGAATCAGCGACGCACTATCGCGCGCGTTTTCAAAATATGACATGCGCATTGCCCACATCCCGACCAGCAAGCTCAGTAACCAGCTCGTGAGCGTGAAAGACAAACTGCCCTTTGAAGCATTTCCAGGTGTCGTCTACCAGATCCCATGCGCTGATTGCCCCCGGTCTAAGTTGGCAAAACAGGAAAGTTCCTCAGAAGGCTTAACGACGACCCCAAACGTGATGTGAGAAAAAATAATCACACGACGAACGCCATTGCCGAGCATGTGCAAGAGCATACTCATACGATGGATGGACGGACAGATAGATACGGCTGAACCCTTTAATTGATTGACTGGGAGCACGCCACTGTCATTGCAAAGGCAAGGAACGTGCCATCTTGGCGGCTGATGGAATATCTAATCATCCAATCAATGCCAGACACAATGAACCGGGTGCAAGGAACCATGCCACCTATCTACGCACGCTCGTTCCTCCACGGGTTAAGTATATCAGTGGCGACAATTTCTTCTCCCGCTCAGTGATCAAGGAACCCATACGAGGTTCCGAAACGTCTTGAATTTCATGACATGGTCAGTGACCGCATTCCTTTTTCTCTAGGCCCATGGCTGGAAAACAGTGGTGTTACTCGGGAGTCGTGCGGGCTCTCGGTGTTATACAGCTTACATGGGCTAGACACGTCGAAGGCTAGCATGCGACAAGGATTCAAACCGATGACTTATGCACCTTCAGTTGTATGCCTTTCCAGACAATTATATAAGAATTACGATGCAACCGTTTGTCGTACAGCGTTCCGGGTGGTGTCATTCGCGCCTGAGGACAGTAATCTTTTCGCATTTCTACACCTATGAAGGCTAAAGTGTCTCTGCCTAACTTGTTTTCTGTCGGTGTATTTATTGCAAAGCAGACTATGGCTCCTACTTTTAAAAACGCCTATATGCTTGGCTTTGAGTATTAGGGCTGCTTTCTGCTTACATTTTTCGGACATCAGTCAAACAACTGGCCAGTAACCTACAGAAGATTTCCGCTTTAGAGTTTGCACAGCGCAACAGATGACGAATCAATGCCGGCCACAAATTCGAAGATTTAATCTTAATCCGAAACCAATTTCGTGGCGCTTCGCGAACTGGGATCCTTGGCGCCTCCAATGTACATCATTGCTTTAAAAGCACAAGTAGGTGCACTTACTTTCACGTCGAGCATTCACATCATACTAGCGATGCAATATGATATATAAAAAGAGTTGTTTTTCGCTTAATTGTAAAAATTTATGAAAATTTATCAGAATTGTTTTCTTTAAGCTCTACCGCCGGCCTTTCTGTGCATCGTTTTTCTACGGAAAGTCGTCGTTTTCAACCGCATGTACAAAAAGGTGAACCGCAGTCCAAGAGCGCGCAGAATTTCTTGCTTTAGCGAGATAGCTTTATTGTTATTCTTATTATCAGAAACTTCGAATTTTAGAAGGCAAGTTCTTTTAATCATACGTACGAACGTTCATACTATGAATGATTGGTACTTAATGAGAGCTTTGCACAATTTACCACTTAATTGCTGCAGCTTAATGGACACCACTTTACTGTTCGTTGAGCCGCTTGAGCGGCAGAAGTATTTTCCACGTGATGCAGGTAAGATGTGATCATGCGAGTGTTCTGGATTATTTAAGCAAAGAGAATATTACCATTCTCCAACTGCTTATGCCCGGTGAGGAGTGCGCGAGCAGTTCTGCACTCTGTCGAGGGAGGCATATCAGTCCTCGGGCAATTTTGGCCGAGTAAGCAGAATCTGAAGCGAGTGCACCAGCCGGCTCTCGTTTTAAAGAGAGTTCTAATGCTTAGAGCGTACGGTGAGTCAGACCGGGTCTTTCGACAATGCCCATTCAAATCATGAATCTTAATCCAATCGTCATAAGTGCATTAAGACAGCGTACGAGCCGATGATGGGTCATATACACACATTCCTGCGCCGTCGGAGATTGCAGTCAATCCGTCCTGTACAATGAATGAACTCTTCAGGTTTTAGTTTTTCTTTGGTGCACAGCAGCTATGCACTAGACTTGTAAGGACAGTTGGCAGCCTTCTTGGAGAACGTATGAAGAGCAGCCTTTAGAAGCGGGTAGCCGGGATACGTTGCGGTCATGTAATTATTGCGAGCCTCAACTGTACGGCGACGACGTGATGGAGCAGTGACATTGCAGGAGACCCCGCGGAGCACACGCCCGACCGTGACGACATATTTCGCCATGCACCTTAAGAGCGGATCGACGACCATGGACTGATTTACCGGCGGATACAGAAGCCGACTGCTCGTCTGGCAGCGAGCGTTTTGTGGCACAGCTAAAATGTGACCACCACCCTTCACGACCCCCCCTCTCCCCCCGTGCGCTCTCTACAAGCCACTTTGCGACACCTTCAAGACGTTTCACTATAGGAATCACGATGACCGGACGCATTTACTCTGTGGCCTTCGTAGGACAACAGCGCGAGTGCTTCGATGAGTTTATCTTTACTTTTATATGATATCCATTTACTCATAACATGTTGGGCCGCCAGAACCCACGGCTATATAGCGGGTCGCGGGAAACAACGTACAGGCCAAGCTTGCGACTTCCAGAGCGTGTTCATTGCGTCACATCACCGTTCGCCAAGGTATGATATGCCATGCATTAATATTTGCTCGATCCAAAAAAAAGAACCTGGAATGCTTACATAACGCGCGTACTTGCCCAAAAGCAGCTGAAGATGACATTTTGCTAAGTTTGTTGAATGCTGAGTGCTTGAAGAGCTCGAAAATCGAATGAAAGACCGTGCGCCGTCATCAATTGTGATAGAGGCCTTGTGAACATTTGGTACGAAACTTACCTGTGCTATATATGTCAGATGCTCGGCCTGTGTAATAGGGTGCTTTTATCCTGGCGTCTTTTTGTGATGTAGCAAAATAGCGTTATATATTAATACTGCCTAAAGTTGGGTCCGTAGAACTCATTAATATTGCACTTAACCTTGTGTTTCCGCATTGCTAGTTCCTGTTTTTCAGCGTCATTGCAGATCTGGTCACCCGGATGATGAACACAGGTGGGAATGAATCCAACCTTTTTTCGTCTTAGACGCATAGAAGACACACAAAAATAGGGGTATTTTAAGAGCATGACATTCACACTCGAAATAACTTACCTTTGAAATATTCATGGGGGTTGGCTCACTACCTGCAATCTGCCACTGTAGTCCCGGGTCATAAGGCTCTTTACTGCAATCCCTGTCAGTACACGTTGCTTAAGTAGATATTTCAGAATTGCTTGTGTTACTCTAGCACCACTTTCTTAGACAGAAATGAAGGTGAATTTGCAAACGTTTACATGCTCTCGTTATCTATTCCGTATGTATCTTTTTCATATGAATAGCATGTCGTTTACTTCATTACAAAATATAAGGATTTCATCCGCAATTCAGTGCAAAGTTTGCAAGTTTTACCCCTTCCAGCGCAACACTTGCATAGTTAGAAAATATGCAGTGAAGCTTGTGCTTGAGCTTTCAGAAGCCGCAACGATTCTAGAAGTGAGCATCATAGCAGTGGGTATACGGTACACTTGACTCAGAAAGAACATAATTTCATCAAATTGTAACTTGATACCAATTCTTCATTCTTGTTCCTCCTCGCTTCACCAACGAAGCCATATGACCTTACAAATCGTGACTATGAAGGAAATGGCGCAGCGCCAGCGCGGCAACCACCGCCGTTACCACCACGCTTCAGTAATATTTCTTGGCAGTTAGTGATAAATATAATATTTGCTGTAACTGATCGCATGTGCGGTCGTTTGTTTTGCCTGCCGCCTTTTCTCTTTGCGCAATTTCTGCTTCTATCGTGTCTTAAGAGGGAGCCGAAATTTACCATTATTTTTCGATATGGCCGATATTTCAGCGAACACAATTCAAAGTTCCAAAATTAGCGTGGTTAAAATAGCATGCAATTTTTTGAGGCAGAAACTTTACACCGAGGGGACGTGAGTCATCATTTTTATACATTGTGAATTACAAAAGCTTGTTAACTAAAATTTGAATTACCTTTTCAATTAGGGCACTCTGGTGCGCTGTGGCCAAAGTGAGGTCATAGCAACGAAGAAAAGAATGGCTACGTATATCTCTGAAGCGACGAATAATTCGTTTAGAACAGCTCTCGAGCTAAGAAAATACAATGATTTTTCCCCACGAGGCCAAAATGGAGCGTTTGATGCGCGCAGGAAATTTCGTGTCAATGCAGGCTTTAGCATTTCACGGGCTTCTAGAATTTCGCCTCAATTGAAATACGGCCGCCGCGGCCGGGATCGAACCTGTGTCCTTCTGGTTAGCAGTCCAGCACCATAACCACAGGGTAACCTCAGCCGCAAAGTTAATTTTTGCATCCGTGACTTTAACTGCTACAGTATACACTAAAAAATGGTGATTCAGGCAGTTTTTCTTCTTTATTAGACATAAAAGTTTATGGCAACTTCTTAATGTTCTTGTCACTTATAATTGTCACTTTTGTAAGAAGGGAATAATCACTTATTGGCATCCAAGCAAGCGCGGCCATACGGCTACACAGAAAAGCTATACATCTGTGTCAGAAACTTTTCAGTCACAGAAACATTCGTGCTGGACTGGGGTTGAAACCCTGGACCGTTGCTTCAACGGAGCAGTCGTTCTACCAACTGAGCTAACCGGGACAGTAAGCTTATGGTAGGGTGACAGCGAATTAATAAAGAACTCGAAGGGGGAACAGTGTTGGTCAAATGCTTAGGGGAATCCTCCAAGGTGGAGTCGAATTCATAATAAGGGAGTGATTGCTCACTGGCATCCATCCAAGCGCGGCCCTACGGCTACAAAAGAAAGCTATATAAGCACTTCCCTTTCAGAGAGATTTTCCGCTGGGTACTCCACCTAATGCTGTAGATTTTGCTAGCTAGGTGTCATTTGCAAATAAATTATGCATCCTAGCACCTGTATTAACATATTTGGCCAACTGTTCATACCTCGTAGCATCGGGAAAGAAGATAAATATTGCATATAATTTGTCTTCTTTTGATTTGATTTAATACGGCGGTTTAACGTGCGAAAGCAACCCAGGCTATGAGGGACACTGTTGTGAAGGGCTCAAGAAATTTCGACCATCTGGGATTCTTTAACGTGCACTGGCATCGCACACTACACAGGCCTCCAGAATTTCGCCTCCATCGAATTTGGCGTTTGTGTTGAAGTAAGGGACAGTAATGCACGTAAAATATGTTGTGAATTCTCGTGGCTGTAGATCTTCATCGCACTTCGAGTCAATAGTTTTTTTTCCTTAGCAGCTTTTTCTTTGGCACTATTGCTAGCAATTCAGGCGAGATTTTTGTATTGGGTGCAAGACGACATCGCATAAATTTGTTTGCACTTTCGGGCGCTTTTATGCCGGCGTCTCGCTTGTTTGATTATATTTTGTGGATTCCTTACCATATCAAATTTTAAACTTAGCGAAGGCAATTTTTTCGCATAATTTGGCCCGATGCTCAACAATGAAAGAAAAGTGATTGTTATGGCATTTCATGATTTTTCTAAAAAAACGTTCTTGTAAATTTGAACTGGCTCTCCCTTCATGTTCATAGTGAGTTCATATAAAGTAAGGTGAAGTGTTCGTTTGACAAAACTGTGCACAGACGCCTTGTTTTTTTTTTACAATGGCGTTGAACCTTGTAGTACTCACTTGTAGACAAAAACTGCAATAAGAAGTTCTGTTTGTCGGAGCGAAGCGTGCATTCCCTCCAATTTGTAAGAGGCGTTCAAGTTTAGGAGTCTGTGTTTTGTACACTTTTTTTTTACCATGGCTATACAAGGCGACTTATTAAAATGACCGCGCTAAAGGCTTCTAATCATTTCAAACACGCTTATCATAAGATAGAAAAGGCAAAACAGATGATACGCAGATATCGCCGATGCAGCTCGTTTTCAGAAGTGAGCTCCGAAGTTGTCAAGGCAGGCCGTTTTTGGCCGACTCTTCCATGGAGCTAGTCTAGACCGCTATTCGCTTCCAAAAAAATAGCGCGGAGCCCTTTGTGCTCTTGGAATGACGAAATGAAATTAAGTGGAGGAAAATATGTACTTTAAATACAGATTTATCGGCAATAAACGCGGCTAATGGGGTCCAAAAATTTTATATAATAACAAGTGATCAAATAGTCGGTTGCTCTTAAGAACGAAGATTCAGTGGAATGCTCCTTCGTTTTCCAGTAACAGCACCGGAAAATGTTCTGACATTGCAACGATTTGTTTCTCAAACGCCATATTTATGTTGCAGGGTGAACTTTGCCTTAAAGACAAACGAACAGCTTTGGTGGGCATTCGAATGCAACCTTGGCGACCACATGAAGGGAATGGAAGACACAGTGGCACCTTCGAGTGTGCAATAATGATTAAGCCAATGAGAGAGTGCTCTTTCTAAATAAAGATGTTCTGAAAGAAAATCCCACATGGTGATTACCGTGACGATGTACTCAGACATGTACATGCGCATTCGCCAGAAAAAAAAAGGTTTAGCATAATATCTTCACCGGAGTGGCGAAAATCTCGTGGCGCTGCTAGCACGGCACCATGCTTTCGGAATACACTTTGGTCTTTTGTTACGGGCGTGGTAGTAACCGCAACACTAGCGTTTGGTATCTGCTGCTCCGGTGGCAAGTCACTAGCGCTAGTTTTCTTTTTTTTTACTCGAGGCTGTAGGGAAAAGGTAGTTGTACACTGGGCAAATTTGAATTTGGGAATTTGAGAAAGGGTTTGAAGGAACAAGGTGGCAACAGTGATAACGCCTATGTTCCGCAAACGTAGCTCACAACAACGGTGATTAGCCATCGCGCTTTTTTAAGCACAATTCCGCATGTTTACGGTAACCCGATGTTACACTGCTAATTATTCCAAGGAGCACGGAATTTACGTGGGATCGATATCGTCCGCCACCACGTGCTTGATACCTAAGGCTGTATGGTAAAACAGATATAGCTCCAGGCTGTGAGGTGCACAAAAAATCTTCGGAGGATTTTTGAACGCGGTGTGTCAACAATGGTACGTCGGACAGTGGAGCGCTGCGCGTGCCAGCCCAGCGTTTAGCGTGTGCGAATGGTGTGTGCGAGGCAACGGCGACAGGGGGCGTGGCGATCACGAGTAGCAGAGAGCTGACGTGTCAGAAAGCCGAGGTGTAAGGTAACGCAGTGCAGCGGAGATCGGGCCATTCAAGCGTGGAGGTGGCAGCCGTCGGACGTTGGGTCCGTGCTGCCGTGGGCCTCCCTTGGATCACTGACGAAAGCCTCCTGCATTCCTTGCAAGCATGCAGGTAGCAGCCGATGGACTGAGGGTGCGTGCTGCCGAAAGGCACTCTTGGATAGCCTGTTTTAAGCATCCGGCGTTCCGGGACGCCGTCCACGGGTCCTGGCTACGTGTTTCCTGCTGCTGCCAAGTTATTCGGGCTGTTGACCGGAGACCACCGGCGTCTTCCTGCAGTTCTCTCCGCTCCTAATACCACCTGGCTCTCTTTCGCCGCTTTTTTCGACATAACACCAGCGACGCGTTACACTACGACCACGCGCGTCCGCCTTGTCTGCAAGAAATCCCCGCTTCAACTGGGACGATCAGTACCTGGTGAACTCTTTCCTTCATTCTGTAGTGTAGTACGCGTGTTGAGTGTGTGCTTTTCTTGTTTTCGTTTCGTATCGACTTGCTTGCTTTAAATTTTAAATACGGCTTATTTTGTTTTCTTTTATCTATTTGTTTTCTTGTTGGAATCTGCAGGCGATAGCGTTCTCTTGTCAGAAAGTCGGGTACGCACTTCCGATTCGCGACACAGACAGAACTTAGCATTGAAAAGACGAAGAAGACTTCTTTTAATTCAGCTAGGCATCGTGAGAGTACAAAAGGCACACCGTCATTATGCACGTTCACGGACTATCGCCAGTAATTTACAAGTCGAAGTAATGTCAGAAAAGATAAAAAAGTAAACGCTACCAAGTCTCACCGCGGTCGATTGAGCACCTGGGTCTGGGAAGAAAATGAGAAGTGTCCCCTGCCAAGATTTACTTCGACTGTATACATGCCGCGGTGTCTGAATGGATTCGGCGCCAGCCCGCTGAGCTGGAGCTCCTGGGTTCGAAACCGGCCGCGGTGGCCACTTTTCAATGGAAACGAAACGCAAAGGTGCCCGTGTGGTGTGTGAGGTCAGTTCCCGTTAAAGATCCGCAGGTGGTCGGAAATTATTCTGCAGCCATCCAACACGAAACCGCTTTCTCTTTTTTTTCTTTAACTCCCACCTTACTCCGTTGCCATACGGCGCAGTTATGGTGTGCACTGAGAAGCAGGACAATTATTACGCCATTTTCTTTTCTAAAAATCTGTTAAAAAACGATTATAAAGGAAGCAGATATGCATCTTGTGCTTCCACTCCAAGGCCACCCTTGCCGACATCCTCCTAACTCCTCGCCTTCCCCTCCCCCCCTCCCCTCCCCAGCCGCCGAGCCAGTGCCTATCCTGATAAGGAAGGACTGGGAGAAGTCACTGTGGTCAGCTAACCTGGCCACTTAGGGGATCGCCGTCAACCGGGCCGAATACGTCGTGAACCAACACCACATGAACGTTTAGACCGTGAGTGGGGTCTTTCGGAGACACAGGAGGCCTGCGGGCATCGAATTCTCTTGCCGAATAGTTTCACCGCCATCTAACTGAAGTTTTCTTATCGCGGATGGCGCATTTTGATTTCCGCGGTGTCTGGCAAATCGTTCGCTTGGAGGTATTCCTTCACTCCATAAATCGTAGTATACTGCGTTGCAGGCCCGTGCGGCTGTGTATATAATATCCATTGTAGTGTATCAACTGCCACCGGTTCTGCTGCCGGCATGCGCAAACACTACGCTGCGCCTGAAGACGAAAACGTTGCCTCGCTCTATTGAAGCTGGCTACGCCTGAATACGCTGCACGATCTGACACAGCGTCTCCGAGGAGATGTAATAAACGCACCCCTACAATTGGGGGAGGTGCTGGGTAGGTGCGTTGCACAAGGGGCGTCACACAGCGGAGAAAACGCAACTTCCGCTAAGGCGCAGTAAAAAACGGCGCGATAAGAATACGCTTCAGCAAAATGAGGTCCTCACCAGACTAAGCTCTCTTAACCTTAGAAACAAAATTCAAAATCGGGCTATCCGCTTCATTTATTTTGATTATTCATACTACACTAGTGTGTCCGCTTTAAAATCTAGAGCCATCTTACCTATCTTGAAACGCGATGAAGAATTTGTAGATTGTGCCTCTTTCATATGCTTTATCATTCATCTTTAGGAGAATGAGTCATATCACCTGCTTATCGCCTCTCAAACAGAATTAGTCACCATAAGGCCGTATACGTCCCCTACCACAAGGACCGTCCCTCATTCCCGATCTTTTGTCGTCACGTTACCCCGGGACTCGAATGATCTTCCACAGGACGCCGCGCATCAAATCAAAGCCATCCATTTTAAAAATCCTATCATGATCATTGTTGTTTAACTGCCATGGCCTTTCCTCATGTAATGCCCCATGCCAGGGGCCTTTGAGGTACCAAATAAAAACAAAAACAAAAAAGTCGAAAGCAAGTCACATCCCAGGATGATGTGTGGCAGAACAATAAACTCGATGGTGTACAAAACATCTGGTACGAGGCCATAGGCCCCACACGCGGATGAATGCTCTATGAGGAGGCGGCGTGGAACAAAAAGTGAAAAAGAGGGGTGGTCACTTTACGGAGTCCACGGCAGAGAGCTTCACTGATGACGGATACTGCAGCACCCGTGTCGACGAGAGCGAGAACTGCGGCGCCTTCCACGAACACCACGATTACATAAGGGGGACCACAAGGAGGACGAGTTCAAAACAAGCTCAGTTCTTGCCCCCGGAAGGTTCTTGCCCAGATGTTCGCGACATCCGTAAGATAAAAGATGAGTTACTCAGCTTTGTGGACTCATCCCACTTGTAGCTGCTGACTCGTTCGTACGAAGACAGGCAGTTGTCAACATCTTGCTCGGCTGTGCCACTGAACGCAGAAGGGTCACACAGCCGGATAACGCCACAAAAAAGGGCCGTGCTGAAAATGGTGTTGAGGCAGTCTTGTCTGGCGTGGTTGACGCAGAGGGCAGCGTACGACTCTGGAGCTCCAGGTTGGGAAGGGATGTGCCCAGCACCTGCACCAAAAACAATCGCCCTGGAATGCTTGCAAGGAGCCGAGTATTTAACCTCATTGGATTTGCGTTGAGGCTTCAGGCAGGCGTCGATGGCCCACGCTCGTCGCTCAAAAACTGCCTTTGTAAAAGCTGACTGCTTATACAAGTTCAACTTCCTGCTGTTTGGCCTTTGCAACGCAACGGTAACTTTCGAAAGCCTGATGGACACTAACCTAAGCGGTCTCAACTGGGAGACTGTCTGCTTTCTCGATGACATCATCGACTTTGTTGTGTACTTTTCATCTCCTCCGACTGAAGCATGTCCTCACTCGTCTCAATGACGCTGGGCTTGAGCTCAATTTGAAAAAGTGCCGCTTTGCTGTCGAACAACTCACCAATTTAGAACATGTTTGTAATGACAATATGCCTCTGGGTCCTGCCAAACTTTGTCCAGTTGCGGAATATCGAAAGAAAACCTCACTGAAGCAGCTCCGTAGGTTCCTTGTCCTCTGCTCGTACTTTCACCGCTTCATCTTGAATTCCGCCTCGATCATTGCCCCCCTGACCAAGCTCTTCGCCGGCAGCTCCAACCTCTTAGCTTGGACGCCTGCTTGGAATGATGCCTTCAACACTTCCGCCGCCGTTTAGTTTCGCCTCATGTCCTACGCCACGTTGACCCCACAGCGTCAACAGCCATTCACACTGACGCCAGCGGGGCTGGACTAGCTGCCTTTCTCACCCAATGCAAACCTGGTTTCCCTGAGTGCGGTTGCCTACGCCAGTCAGACCTTGAGCAGAGCGGAAGCCAACTACGCTTTAACAGAAATAGTGTATGACCATTGTTTCGGCCATTCGCAAATAGCGTACCTATGTCTACCGGCGTCCATTCTCTATCGTCACCGACCAACAAGCCTTGTGTTGGCAGGCCTATCTGCGATGACAGGAATATGATATCCACGTTATTTACTGCTCTGGCCTCAAGCATAGTGATGCTGTCGCTTTTTTCCGCTCGCCGCTACATAGTGCATCATCGTCTAACCCGGTGTCTGCTTCCTACTTGTCCTGGCTTGCCACTGCAGACAAGTCGACAGAGCAGCGGACAGACTCTTGGTTCGTCGCTCCTCTAGAGTTTCTAGTCCCGCTACATTTCCTTCTTCCCGTGGACTCCTACGCCCAGCCTGTCACCTTTCTCTTCGTGATGGCCTGCTCAATCGTCTCAATAACCTCCTAGAAGGACGCAAATCGCTCATTGTCATCCCCCGCCATCTACGCAGCGAGATTTGCGCTTCTACTCCCGCGTCTACGCGTGCAGTTCTACTGGCGTGGCATCTACCGCTTTCCTCGCCACTTTGTGTGGTCCTGTCCATTCCGTCAATGGCGTAAAACTCCTCCTCCCAGCTTGCCTGCATTGCAGCAATTACACTGTCCTGCCCGCCTATTCGATCGCTTTGGCATAGACTTCTACGGCCCCCTTCCACCCACTCCCGCTGGCCACAGTGAATTATAGTGGCCGTCAATCATCTCACACGTGGTAGTGAAATGTCACCATTGCTGTCTGCGTCCACCCGTGCCGTCGCCTCAGTTCTTCTAAAAAACCCGATTCATCGTCATGGTGCTCCTCAATAACTGCTCAGCGACCGTGGATGCGTAATCCTTTCTCACGCTCTTGAGGTTCCCTCAAGGAATGCCCCATTATCCACCAAATCGCTTCGCTTTACCACCCTCAGACGAACAGCCTGACCGAGCATTTTAACAGAGCGCTGGGTGATGTGATGGCCCTGTACGTCAACGCCAACCACTCCAACAGGAACTAGGTCATCCGCTTCGTCACCTACGTGTATAGCACAGCAACGCAAAGAACCACTCGATTCTCTCTCTTCTTTCTGCTGAACGGCCGCGATTCCCCCTGCACGATGGATACTCTCCTTCGCTACCAACGCGACTTTTCCGAGTCCACGCCAATTTCCGACGCCGCCACGTCCGCCGAAGAACGCCTTCAGTTCGCTCGCTTGTTTACCTCGCAGAGCCAGTGGCAGCAAAAACATGACCGCGGCATCGTTTAGGGCTCTACATTCTATCCCGCCGACTCCCTTGTGTGGCACTGGGTGCTTCCTACAACTCACGGCCATTCTCAGAAACCGCTTGCTCGATATAATGGTCCCTACGGGGTTCTGGAGCAAGCCTAGTCTGCAAATTACATCGTTGAACCCGTCGCACTCTCTACGGGCTTGCGTAGCCGCGGCCGCGAAACCACCCACATCAACCGACTGAAGCCGCATTATGACACCTTTCTGCTTCCTTCCCCATAAGTCGCCAGGTTGGCGCCTTTGCCAACCGGGGAAACTGTAGTGTATCAACTGTCAAGTGTTCCGCTACCGGCATGCACCAACGCTACGCTGCGTCTCAAGACGAAGAAGTTGCCCCGCTCTCTTGGTACTGGCTACGCCTGAATAAGCTGCAAGATCCGACACAGTGTGTCCGAGGACACATTATAAACGTACCCCTACCACGTATATATAGAACTGCGCTTGCGCAGCGAGATGCGAACATATCGCCTAATCTGTGCCCGGTTTACCCCAACAGTGAAACCCCTAAGGAGAAATAACCCAGCAATAGTAAAAAAAAAATGAAAAATCTAACAATACAGAGCTTAACCTGGGAAATTAAAATGGCTGGCAATTTAGCAGTGTTAAGCAGGAAATATTGTGCGAACGTAGGGTAGTTCGCAGGTGGAGACCATCTCCACGTACCTAAGAAAAACCGCGATTTAAGTGTCCACAGACCCAGGGAGGCAGTTATGCGCCTTTCTTTTCTGAGAATCAACCTAGCCTAACCCTTCCCCTTGTTTTGAGATAAGCAAAGGCGCATAAGTTCCTCAATTTGTAGGTGGGCACCACCGCCTACTGACAGTGCGACTGAGGTGTCTATTGACCTAGTCAACAAGCATTTGAGTGCATTCAGCAACAGCTGCAACTACAGTATTTCCCGCTCAGTTTAGTCCAAACGCCAGAATATTTAATCTGAGTGCCATTCAATTTAATCCAGGTGCCACAGAGATTAATCCAAGCGCCAAAGCATTTAATCCAAACGCCAGCGAATTTAATCCTCATGCATTCTCACACTGGACCACTCAAACTTAAAACGCGGTCTACAAATCCCAGACGCGTTATCCATTAATTGTTACTGACGAAGCATTAGACACCCAATGAGCAAGTAATAATAACAACTTTTTGAATGATAACAAATAAGGTCCGGGTATTTATACCACCTACCACATCAACCGAAGTACAGGGTAAGCGCGAAGCATATTGCATATATGCATCGGTGGTGTCCTGCAACTCGCATCATCATGTCACCCTTTGTTATCCTGATAAGATGAGCCACTCACTCTAAGGTTATGACTAAGATAAACTCCTTGTGATCAGCCGATAGTCCACTCATGACTTCGCATCACTTGCAACCCACTGCAGGGTTGCCATAACGTCCCGTCATGATGAAAGTAGGATCCTTGTGACGTCACAACTTGTAATGACGCAGCGAAAGCGTTTAGAGTTTGCGATAGCGATAACATTGCAATAGCGACTTGATGTGATGCATGATACTGCAAGTCGCGTGAGACCGGAGTGGACTCAACGAAATAGCTGTGTGCAAATGATAGCCGTATAGTCCAGGGAAATCCGATACAAATGTTGTTGGGTCGCGAAAGTACCTCCCCTGTCCTGAACGTCGCGTGACTTTATAAGGCGGGAAGAATTGCACATCTTTGTGAAGTTTATTAGTGTCATGTAGGAACACATGAATGTGCTAGCTAAAAGTTTGCCGAAATGATAGCGTCATTACATTCGACATAACGTTTCGTTCCATACCCCTCATGACTTTGGTTGAGAATGTGGGACGTCAAGTTGCAAGTGATGCGAAGTCATGTGAGTGGACTATCGGCTGGTCACAGGGAGTTTATCTTAGTCATAACCTTAGAGTGAGTCGCTAATCTTATCAATATAACAAAGGGTGACATGATGCGAGTTGCAGGACACCGCCGATGCATATTTTTCCTTATTAAAAATAATGATACTGCTGGATTTAGTCCAAAACAACTGCGAATATACTTTGTGAAAATGTAATCTGTATTTATTTTTATGTCGTATGAGAAAATGTCTGTCATCACTGTACTCGTTTTTGCATTCATTCATTATTGATAAACATTCTGTTATCTTATTTCTGCTGTGTTGCTGTCATGCATACGCTGTATAATCTTTTCTATTTATTTATTGACGACCACTACTGTATTGTTGATTAATTGTTATTTCGTTCTCTCTGCTGCTGCCATGTAATGGTTTCCTGGGCCTTCGTCAAGCTGTTCGTACAGCTCTTAGCCCAGGTGAGCATCCAGATACTTGCTGGAGAATAAAAATATGATTTGAGTTGATTTGATCTGCAATATGCTTCGCGCTCACCCTGTACTTTGCTTCATGTGGTGGGTGGTATAAATACCTGTCCCGTATTTGTTATGATTTAAAAAAGTTGTTAATATTACTTCCTCATTGGGTGTCTAATTCTTCGTCAGTAACAACTCATCGATAACGCGTCTGGGATTTGTTGACTGCGTTTTAAGTTTGAGCGGGCCAGTGTGAGAATGCAGAGGATTAAATTCGCTAGCTTTTGAATTAAATGCTTTGGAGCTTGCATTAATTTCCGTGGCACCTGGATTAAATAAATGGCACTCAGATAAAAATTCTATCGTTTGGATTAAATTGAGTGGGAAATACTGTAGTATTGCAAAGTGTAAAACCGCATAACTCTCTCCATCCCCAACATTGCCCCGAAATTTGAGCGCCTTAAAATTTGGCACTTGAAATGCAGGGGCTTTAAAAACCAACGTAGTTAGCTGCTGTTCCGAGCCCAACACGCCGTCAACAAGCAATATGTAACAGCACTTTAGGAAGCTACCGTACCCGCCCACCTCACAGGATACACTCCTTTCATATCCGCGAATGCGATTCCACAGAGAGGTAGTCGTCTGGTTGCGGTAACTCTAGTTCAGAGAAACATCGCGGCCATACAACACGAATCTGATGACATGTCAGTAACGCGCACGAGAAATTCCGCCAAGAATTGAAGCGGCTGGAAACATCTCCATTCCTAATATATATCCACCCGCCGATCGCACTAGCGCCATATCAGGCCTTGTCCGCAGTGCTTCCAAGCTCGCCGACAAAGTGCCATTAATCGTAGTCCGAGATTTCAACGCACCACATCTTGCCCGGTAGTGTAGAAATCAGTGTGCCTGCGTCGCCTCTCTTGTCCCTGTCTTGGTTTTCGCTGTAAGCCACTCTACAGAAGATAAAGGCAGTCTTTTGAAAAACCATACAGGATCTAGTTTTAAACACTCAACGACATAGGCACCACCACAAGAATAGGAAATAGGGTAAATATAGACACAACCCCAGATCTAACACTGACCAAGAAAGTACTTGCGGCCACATGGTTAACCACTGAGCCACATTGGGTAGCGACCACTACCTACTCGAAATGATCGTCGATATAGTACAATATAAACCACCGCCTTTTATTTATTTATTTATTTATTTACTTATTTATTTATTTATTTATTTATTTATTTATTTATTTAGCAAATACTGCCGGCCTGTGTTACAGGCCTTAGGCAGGAGTGGGGTACAAACATATTGATAAAAATGACAAGTACATTGCAAAAGAAGCAGATAGCGAACAGAGCAAAAACCAGTACATACAACATAAAATCGATTACAAAGACATAGAACATATGATGACATCGATCCTGGCAGCAAACGAAGGCATCGGACTTGGCCCAAAACAAGGATACATAAGAGCCCTATACATCCTTCAGAGCTTGTAAAAATAAATTCACCGATTCGCAATTGACAACATCAGCAGGGAAACCATTCCACTTAGTGATAGTATGGGGAAAGAACGAATACTTAAATACATTAGTTTTGCATGAAAACGCGGCAACTTCCTTAGTATGGTAAGAGCGTGTAGGGTGTCGAGATGTGTGCTCAACTAAAATTCCTTCCTCTATTGTTAGTTTATTGTGATAATACAAGTAGAATAACTTTAATTTTTCTCGATGACGACGCATGGCCAGGTGTTCAAGTCCTGCGGTTTGCAGTAGGGCTGTTGGGGAAATATTCCATCTGTAACTGTCCTGTCAAAAGCCAGAATCACCAACTGCGATAACATCCGCAAAGCCAGGGAAAGAAAGACCATGATTGACAACGGTGACCCCAATGAATAGCCTCGCGAGTTTAAAAGGACTTACAAAGCCACACTAACCTCATAGAAGCGGTAAATGAGCAACACATAATACACTGACCCGCAAGTCAAAACACTTGTGGGAGGCGCAACTAGGGTCGAAAAAGCACTCAATGTCGCAGAAACACAACCGGATACTCAGAAAACGCTTAGCTTAGCAAGAAAAACAAATCTCCGAATATGCTGCGGAGCTGGAAAGACAGCACTGGTGACAAGTATTTGATTGGGTTTACGGTAAACAAGGCAGCTGGAATACTTGGTTTTTTAGAAAGACGGCGGTTTGGGCTTGTTGGCATTCCTTAATATTATGCTGCAGCGATCAAGGGCGAAGACAAGAACAAGAGACAAACAGACTACGCTGACCTTACAACTGTGTTTATTATAAGACACACGAGAGCGAATACACTGGCCATACCTGCGCACATGCGCAGCGTCATGACAATTAAGCCTCAGACCCGGACGTGCTTACCGCAATTAAAACCACTTGGAAATCCCAGGTGTGTACTAAGAGTCGTTATCTATTGTGCAGTGGGCTTACTTCCCTGGCTCATATGATTACAGACGGTGTGCTAACACACCCATATTTCTTCCTGATGTTGTGGTAGGCCTCAATTGGCTCCCTTGTGTGCTGTCATTATGCACAACCAACAATTCTGTGTCTCGAAAAGAACGGAATGCAGTTACATGTAAAGCGATGCTGGCTAGATTTGTGCCTCTCATTTAAAAGAATAAAAATGCTCCATAAGCCTGATATTACACCGCCTGGGCTTGCCAATGTACGTGAGGCCACATGAAGGCCGTTCAAAGAAAGCGTGAGGGACGTAAGATGAATAGGTGTACTATTAATTGTGCAAATGAGTAAGTTTCGTGTCAGATAGACGTGGTGCACCAAATTCCCCTTTCGTGTGGCCTCAAGTATATAGGCCAGACCGGGTGGTGCATTAATTGCTGGAACCCTAAAATGTCTACCACGTCATACCTTAGGACGTGGTAAAGGTCAAATGTGTGAGGGAACTTCTGGAAGCTGGCCCATGAAATCTCAAAACGCAGCAGCGACACGTGCACTAGCGCACCTTGTGTTTATCTCTATAATAAATAACGAAAGTTTTTAAACCGTTTTTAATTTTGCACACCAGTCTTTATGAGATTGCGCTGTTTTTATTTCCTATCTTTGTTACTGGCTGGTTTTTGGGTTATCATTTCTGGTGTATTTCTGAATTCATTAAAGATTTGCGCAGGCAAGTTGTAGCTTAGTGATGAGACATTTTTGTTGTTCATTTTCAGTCAGTTGTAACCGCAGCACCCGTCCTGTCCTCTCGTTTCTTTGTCCTGTCAAAGCGCTACGTCTTCGTTCACCTTAATATGGGACCAACTCGCCCCTCACTATACTCCATTAAGTTTCATTCGCTCTACCCAACAATGGGGTAATGTACAGGGTCGTCAAGTTTTAGTGAACGTGGGGCAGGGTTGCCGCACAATGTGGAGCGACGAGTGCAAGCGTCGCTGCCGCGCATCGAAGCGAAGCGGTGAGGCGCACAAGAATCTGTAGGCGGTACTTTGTGCCGTCTGGTGCAGCGCAGTAGTGCATCGTGTTTGCTTTGCTGCGACTGTACGACCCCGTGCTCTAAAGCACACGAAGCACCGCCTCCAGGCTCTTTTGCGACTCACCGCTTCGCTTGGATGCGCGGCCGCGCCGCATGCGCTCGCACTCCACAGTGCGCGGGAACGCTGCGCCGTGTTCGTGAAAGCGGACGGCCCTGCACTATGGTAGCCGAACTGTCCAGGACTCGCCGCCGCTGCCTCACATATATTGCAGCGTCACCAGAGCCACCTAGTGCACCAGGAATGGCATGTTCATCTTCCGTACCAAGGGGTGCTCGTCTGTTAATGTCTGCTCTTCCTCTTCTGACCTTGGTGCAAGAAGCGGCAGTGGAAAATATACTGGGCAAGCCTGCTGGCACTCCGGCATATGCTGCCAGTCTGATAAGAAGCCGCGAAGCTGCATTTTCGGGGGATTTTATCAGCCGCTTGATGCTTCGGGCTGCCGGAGCCTTGGTTCCAGCAGGAAGACGAAAGGTTAGAACACCGTATGCGGACGTCATTCTGGACGGCCGCCCATTCTAACAGAAATGGAATCGCGGTAAAAAAATATATCCCCTTCATCTGTACCTTTTTGCTACCGCTGACGCTTTTCGCACTTCTCGCTGCAATATAACGTGTACTGTCTTGCAAAAAGTAACCGGGCTTCACTATTTCGTTCGCCGTCGAATAGTTAAGTTCTTACAGCTTGCTTAACATTCAATGAGGTCTTGAAAGGTGAGCGGGAAGGCTCGGCTTAGCTTACAAACATTTAGTGCTTGAGAAGTGGCTTGAGTGCTCCAATATACTTTGAGAAGCAAAACCATGAAAGCTCCCTTCTTTTGGCCAGCACGCCACCTATCCTGCGGCCGTAGTTGTCATGCAGCAATGTTCCCGCGATGTCATCTTGAGCATGGACGAACACGATCACATTCAGTCTTCTTCTGTGTCACAAAGAGTGCTTTCCGCCGCCATCAAAGATCCAAAAGGAGTCGAATGCAAGTCGTCGAATTGAAGCTGATGAACATGCCTAACCTTTAAAAGGCAGCAGTTATTAGAGTACAAAGGCGGACGGCTGAAACAGCCTGCATTTGCACCTTGCTGCCGTCAACACTGACCGGTTGGCTTTGGGTTTCCGGCCGCGTTTACGGTCTTTGCGACTGGCGCCTCTGGTTGGTCGGAAGACCTCATTGGAAATGCGTCACAGAAATCGAGTAACTGTGCTCATTTTTCGCAGCGGCTTGAATGTTTAACCATTACGGTGTTCAATTTTCTTTCTCGGCAACGCATCCACTTTTCCGCAGAGAAACAGGTCAATAGTGTGCGCGAGTAATGATATCTGTCTTGCTTAGGTCGTTTTGCCCTTTTGAATCCCTTTAACTCTTGATATATGGATGCCGTATTACTAGTTTTCACAGAGAAATAGAATACAACACTGTGTAATGCCATTAACCTTCATGTGAGGCAAAACGAATGTTGTTTAATTGAGATTTCAGTCAGAAAATATTAATACCCAGTAAAAAAAAAACTATTGAAGTAATTCGTATAGAAAACCCCTGAGCAAAAAGTAAACGATAGTTTTTAACCATATGCATGCGAGCACTCAGGTTTAAATTATATTTTTCTCCACACAAAGGAAAAAACATGCAGTGACATCTGCTGTGCGATGTCAGTGCACATCAAAACATCCCAGTGGTCGAAATTATTCCTGAGCCCTCCACTACGCCACCCCTTTCTTCCTGTATTCTTTCACTCCCTCCTTTATTCCTTCCCTAACGGCGTGGTTCAGACGTCCTCCGAGGTGTGAGACAGATACTGCTCCATTTCCTTTCCCCAAAAACCAGTTTTACTTTGTCCCCTGGCCGCGCTGCTCAGCTCGGGCCTGGCTGTCCAACGCAGGGCCCTCGGTCGGGCCACCGAAATCGTCACGAAGCACAGTCTTCTTTTTCATAGTTGCGTTCCAAAGTTCAGTTCCGAAACCTAGCTCAGTTTTTTTTTTTTTTGCAACCAATAAAAATTTCTTCCTCGGGTCCGTCGGCAAGCGAGAAACAGCCACTGGGTACGTTTTGACTACAGGGGTTAGAGTGCAATCTCTGTCTTAAGGGGCCGATGTCAAGCTTGCCTTGACTTGCCATTTTGAGAACGCAAGAATGCATTCTTAGAATGTGAAAATCATAGGCACATTATTTTCAAATGAAAGCAGTCCACTGCCGCAATCAGTAAAAGCTGCAAGCAGCAAAAAAGAGGTGCTGTAGTTGTCAGCTCCGTAATAGTTTCGACCACCTGGAGATCTTTAGCGGCCAATGACATCGCACGGCACACGGGTGCCCTTGCGTATCGCCTCCATCGAAATGCGGCCGCCGCGGTCGGGTTCGAACCAGGTACTCCGGATCAGTAGCCGAGCGCCCTAACCACTGAACCACCGCGGCGGGTGTACACATCTACGAAGTAAGTTTTCTCCGCAGAGTTTTATTACGAGAAGGCACAGAAAAATCATGGTTTCGAAAAAGAAAAGACCATAAAATTGGCAGTAAAATTACCACTGGTTAATGCGAGATTTCGCTGAAGAGATTAATGTGTTTGTATTTTCCGATATGTTATTCTCAAGGATATCGAAAGGTGGTTCTGAAAGAAATAAAACTGCCAAAATATTGAATTTTTTAATATTCTTGTATATATTATAAATTCTGCGCGCACTATTCAACAGCAAATAGTGATTTTTGTTTGTTGAAAATGCGAATATTACAGGAGAAAATATATGTAAACGACCTTATGTACGAGGTCACGTTTTCACACAGAGATCAATTTCGCAAATTTGCAATTACTTAAGAATCAAACATAAAATCCCTGATGGATATATTCTGCATGCTAAAAGCGCAGGTAAGAAAGAATATGTCAGGCTTATTACCGATATGGTGAAGAAGTTGTAAATTACTAGAAAAAATATCGAAGAACGACACAGTTCTCGAATAAGGCTATTCTCAAGATTTTTTTCTCCGCAATTATAACACACATCGCCAAACTTCCGCAATAGATAAGCATTCAGGTGGTAAAACAGTGTACCGGCATTCATTTTCATATAATTTAGAGAAGTACAAGAAGTATTGCCCCAAAACCTGGCTTTTTTATACTTTAGTCTTCTTTTAAAAGCAAAGAAAGAAAACTCCTTCCCGATTCCTCTTGAAACTCCTGAAACAAAAGTAGAGGGAGGCAAAAAGAGTGCAAGAGGACAGGCATCATTATTTTGTTTCAAACATTGTTCTCGAAACTCAAACTTGTGGCATCTTGAGCATTGGCAGGAGCACCTCAATGAGGGGGCCGAAGCAGCATACTCTCTCCGCTACTGTAAACTCTCTCGACATCCCAATATTGAGACATTTTTCATCAAGAGAGAGAGCATACCTAATTACTTTTTGTTGAGTAACACTGATCTGTGACGTAAGCAGGATTCGGTAGCACCGCTATCGACGAGTGCAGGTTACAACTGGAGGTGGTCCTTAAGAATGCAAGTAAAAAAAAGTTTGCATGTAATTTTCTTACTGAACCTTGCACCTACGAAGCCGCATGTATTCCCAGGCTCTCGCTTTTTGGTTCCACTCAAAGCATACCGTGGTTAATTTTCTTTTCGTAGTTTATTTTAAAATTAATTTTCGTTTCGTTGTAGCCACTGTACATTCGTTTTCATTGGTTATGCTGGTATATGCTGGATTGTGCATAGCTATACGAGAGTAGGCATTCCAACAACTTATGTAAAATTTTCTTCTGCCTATCACAGAGATTCCAAAAGGAGTAAATGAGGTCGTATATCATTTATAAAAGACAATAAAAACCACTAGTGCAGATTGTGCATTTGTGAAATATCCCTGGCAGGCACCTATTGTGATGTTTGAAAAAATCTGTTGTTCTTGAAATGACGTGGTATACTGCCACGTTGCTGTCTACAATGTAGTAGGCTTTTGTTTTATCGAAATAGAACATTATGGGTGCACTGCAAAGTCAGAGAATTTCATTGATAGTTTTTGTTTGCATGCATTCCAAGGGGCCGTGCTCCTAGTTTTTACCCGCATTCGGGGATAGCGGCGGCACAGAATCCTGCTTACGCCACAGGTCGGCGTTTGTCCAGAAAAAAATATTTGCGTATGTTCACTCTTGAATAAAGGTCTCAGTAGTGGGATCTGGGGAAATTTAGAGCAGCGGAAGGCGTGTTTGGTGCTTACCCCCCTCATTTAGGCGCTCCTGCCGATGCTTAAAATGCTACAGCTTTTAGCTTGGATATCATTGTTGGAAACAAAATATAGCAACATGTTTATTTCGTGTTCTTTTTCACCTCCTTCTAGAGGTTTGTTACATGAGTCTTAGGAAAAATTGAAGATTTATTTTGTTTGATTTTTGAAAATAACTACTATATTCGAGAAAGCCCGAATAAGGGCAGTACTTCTGTTGTCGGTACACTCTTGAAGCACCTTGACGCTTATCTAATGTACTAGTCTGAAAGAGGTATGCTATATATTTGCGGATAAAAAAATTATTGAAAGTAGCCTGTTTTGAGACGTCTTGGTAGCAATTTTTTTTCCAGTCAGCGCCAACTTTACCGAATGGCGTAAACAAGTCTGACATATTCCTTTTAACCTGTAAAATTAACATGAAAGATATATCCTTCATGCCTTTCATATCTGTATTCTTACGTCATTGCTAATCGGCGAAACTGTGCTTTGCTTGAAAACGCTGCGTCTGCCACGACGTCGTTTATTAACATTTTCTCCTGACATATTTGCATTTTCAGAAAACACAATTCACTTTTGGCGTACTAAATAATTTGTACATAATATGTAAAATACTCTAGAAAATGAAAAATGTCCAATATTTAGGCAGTTTGATCACTCGTGGATTCAACCGAAAGTGACCTCAAATCTGTAAACTACCAGGGTGCTGTTTTCAGTGTGCTAATCATAGTAATTGTTCGTGCAGGTCTCTGCAGTCGGCCGCTCCAGAAGTACAGTCCCACCGATGATGCACTCCTCAAGCGGCGTATTTCGCTGCACCTGTCACATATGGACCGTGCTATATTCCTCCGCTGTCGCCACACCCTCCCTCTTCCTTCAATGGTAACCACGTTCCGGATAGTTGCCGTGGTGAGCCTTCCTACGCTCTTGCCGTACCCTCTTCGTCTCAACGTATCTTCCTTCCATGGCAACCATTCTTCTACTTCTAGAGTAAATACTGTATGGTTACGTACCAACTGTGCCTTCTCACACTCTCTCCATTCCTTCCTCCTTCCACTGCATTTATCCTCCGTGCGGTTACCGTCGTAAGCATTCTCTGGTTACGTCTGCCTACGTTCTGTCCATAAAACCACCTTCCAAGCTAAACACCTTCCGGGTAGTCCCCACGCCAACCGCCTAACGCTTGCGCCTTCTTATACTCTCGCCACATCCTCATGCTTCCTGGGTAACCATCGTCCGCTTGGGCATTCCTCCGGTCTGAATATCTTTGCAAACCAAGAATTGTAGTGGATTTGAAAGAAGTCAGAATATAAAATAAAATAAACTAATGCCGAAGAGTTAGGTGGCTTGATTCGAAAGAAAATGTGGCTTAACATAATTTAAAAGACATGGAATGTAATGTATTGGGCTTACGCGGAGCCTTAATGCTTGATAAATAGATGTTTAACATAAGCGCGGCCGACACACAATTCAGAGAAATGGCCATCTCTTGATTCAGTCGTCGTAACCTGCCAAACTTGCAAAATAGCACGCAGCATAGCAGACTTTGATTCTGCCCTGAAGTATGATTTATAGGCTTTGGCTGGCTTGCTGTTTCTGCATAATGAGGACTAGAGCGCAGTAGCAACACGGACAAGAAAGAAAAACGAAAACACCATAAAATTATATACCATATACATTTAACATATACGAAAACAGCCCTGAAGCAGATATATAAGGAACAGCATCTCTGCAGTGTCTTTTACCGAAAGATTGACTGAAACATACAGTTTTACTGTAGAGGGCTTAGAACTGCTACTAATCACTCTATTCCGCCTGGTGTTTGCAGCTCGTGCACATATCAGAAAGAGAGCACGGCAGCCTCGCGACGAAATTCCGAGAAATACTTCGGCGAATCATTTACCTTTTTTTACCTTTTGGAGCTGTCGAAAATTCCTTGAGCTCTATTAACATTGTTACCCAGAGGAGCTTCCAAAAAGTCTTTGAGAAGTGCATCTAGAAAATGGCGGCCTCACCCGGCTTCTATCTGTTCCTTAAAGGTTACTCAAGAGAGAAACAAAGCAATGCACTATCACCAGAACAAGAAATCTTACATTTCAGAATCCGCGAAAAATAACTGCTTAATATCTTGCACGACGTGGGCGCCTAAAACATCCAATAGAACATATTTCTTGCTCATGTCACGTTCTCTTACGACACAGTAGGGCTGACGTCGAGGTGGACAGAACTTAAGTCCACCGAAAACTGTTGTTAAAACTTGAAACGCGGCAACCACGACAATATAGCTGGTGCCATTTCTTGCGTACGGGCTGCTAATTCGGCTTGTACCTGTATATGTCAGCAAGAAACTGGAACACATCGGCTGCGTTCGGTGCGAGATTCCCTACAACTCGGATTGGACCACCAACTTGTCTTTCACCCAAAAAATCAGTGTTACTGCGCCTGACCTAAGCTCATGCAAGCCGAACACTTCAAGCGCATTTGAGTTGATTTTGTGTTTGTTATGGGTATGTCAATTTTCATACTATTTTCAGCACAATTACTTCGTTCAACTGTTTTTCGAACCACAACGTTAGGGGTACTTGTTAAAGAGATGGATGTTTTCGACTCTTAGATCAGTGCAGTTCATTTTCTGCACAGTGGCAAGACATTCTAGAGGTAGGAATTCAATTGTGTTCACTGTGCGTACAACTTGAAGGGAGCGGTAAGTGCATGACAATCTGTCTGTGCATGTCGGTGTTAGCACTTCGAGGCAAACTGTTTTCCCAGTAGACCACATGGGGAAGAATGCAGGCATTATTCAGAGCATGCAATTCCATGAAAAAGTGCCACTCTCACGGATAGCGCTTCACGCCGCCGGTTATCGTTATTGTATTTCATCGCTGCGCAATAGTTGGGTACCCGAGTACAAAATTCTGAAATAGCTGAGCTCCGCTCGCTCATGTGCCGAAACAGCCGCCTGTCACTGTATATTCCGTGAATATTTGTTGCATTCTTCTTGGCGTGCCGTGCATTCCCAGCCATGCGCCTCTCATGTGGAGTGCCATGTGGTCCTATTTTATTGCGAATTTCCTAATGCGACTTCGGTTTTCAACATCACATTCAGTAAAAGTGCGCAGCGCGCAGCAATTTACGTATAATTTCCTGTCGTGCAATACCTAAGAATAAAGGGCAATTTGGAATGTTTGATGTGAGAAAACGTTGAGACTACAGATAGCACTACTACAGAAGAGATTTGCGAAGAAAACTTTTTATTTTCTTCCTCGGCCTCGTCTGGATGCTTTTTTGTCCTGTAAACACGGTGCACGTAACCTTCTGTCTCCACAAATGAATGTGCAATTATTGGCGCAGAAAAGTAAGAACAAGTGCAAGAGTTAAAAACCACTGAATTCATGTCGGTGCCAAAGGTCAGGCTCCGTTTATAGCCACTAGGCTAAACTGCTGCTAGTGTTTTTATCATGACGAGAACATAATTCGTCAGACGACGTTGATTAAGAATAATAACTCTGCCTATTATCTTGATGCTAACGCATTTTTTGTTTATGCTGGATGTAAGAAATTTTTCTGTGTTGCTCCACGTCAAATAAGGCGGCGAAATATCAGAGGTCATGAAAAATGCCGCAGCGCTTGATCACACAACTTCGTTCGCGGTTATACTGCCTTAGGAAGGTGAAATGATTTCTTTTAAGCTCGAAGCTCCAGACACATCGATATATATGAGCGCTTACTCGAAGCAAAAAATATTCTCCGGCCCCTCAAAAGGCCATCTCTAAAACATTTTTAGGACGCTTGCATAGTGCGCCTAGAAAAAGGACTCACCGCATCTTCACAGGCTGCACCACTATTTTTGATTTGGCCTTTATTCAACATCAGGTGATGTTGGGTGCACAGGCAAAAAGCCAGAAAGGCTTGACAAGGACAGTGCATCCATTATTTTACAGCAGGGGTGGGAAATATTATGTTACACAACATGAATATATATATCGATAAAAAAACAGAGAGAGGGCAATGGAAGATTACACAGCATATATAAGCCACTCGTAGACACCGTGTTTGCATTATCAGAAAAAAAAACATTGAACGCTTACTGTCGTATTTGCAAAAAAAGATACAGAACAAGCATGAATAGCTCATAAAATAAGCAACTGATGTGCCCAACATATTTACTAATGGCTCCGTTAGAGCGGCGCACATTCACTTAACCTACCTGATAATTATTTCCATCACCATTACGAATATAGTGAGTCCTGTGTTAACTATATCGTCGCGTTGCTTTCCTCTTAAAACCAGTGGTGTAAATCCTCACTGATTTCTATCTGCCTTTTTAGACATATCAATTTAGCTTTCACAACATCATTGTAAAATATGTTTTGTAGCCATTCAAGTTTTTCCAGCTTTTAGATATGTACTAGAAACTGCCTCGGACTTCAACACTGTATGGTGATGGAAATAAATCATTATTATTATTATAGTAAGCACAGGGGGAGTCTAGAGCCACCTGTTAGCTCCAGAGTGTGCTTGTACGGGTTACCCACACTTTTGCCAGTCCTATTACGTGGTAAAAATGATTAACGCCGCTTTTATTTCTTTTGTACCCCTTCGCTTTTTTTGAACCCCACACTAAATCGTCCTCGCACCACCTTCCACTCTGTTTCATAGGTTATGAAGAGGAGAAACAATATGACTTTGACCATGCTTGCTAAAGAGGCACAGATGTCTTTAAAAAAGTCCAGAAAAACTTTTTTAAAGCACTAGGCTTACTTTGGAGGCTTTCTCGTATGATATTCGGTATATCGGACAAAATATCAATTTTCGGGTCCCCGAAGGTTAAAACGTACAGAGCGATGAGAAGCCCATAGACACCAGGAATCTATGAGCCGTTATGTCTTTACAACTATTTTTGCGCACAGTATGGTGTTGACAGAGGGCAGCGTTCTCGTCTATAGTAAATTTTATTTAATGAAGCTTATATTTATCACCGCCTTTAAATATGGCTATTTGAGCACTCCGATTGCTGAAATAGTCTTTCTGGCTGACTGGCTGCCTGGACTGGCTGCCTGGTCTGGCCTGGCCATTCGAGAACTCTGCATTTGAGAAATATGGCCATTTGTGAACTCTGCTTGCTAAAATAAAGTTTTCTGGATGACTCGCTGCCTGGCCTGGCCCTGCCTGGCCCTGGCCTGCCTGGCCTGGCCCTGGCCTGGCCTGCCCTGCCTTGACCTGGCCTGCCCTGCCTTGCATTGCCTTGCCCTGCCCTGCCCTGCCTTGCCTGGCCTGGCTTGGCCTGGCCCTGGCATTGCCCTGCCCTGGCCTTGCCCTGCCTTGACCTGGTCTGACTTGCCCTGCATTGCTCTGCATTGCCCAGCCTTGCCTTTCCTGGCCTGGCTTGGCTTTGCCCTAGCTTGGCCTGGCCTGCGCTGCCTTTCCCTGCCTTACCCTGCCTTGCCCTGTCTTGCCCTGCCTTGCCCTGCCCTGCCCTGAACTGCCCTGCCTTGCCCTGCGTTGCCCTGCCTGCCTGGCTGGCAGGATAGCTGGCTGCCTGCCTCGGCTGGCTGGCTGGCTGGCTGCCTTGCCTGGCTGCCTGGCTGCCTGGCTGACTGCATTGCCTGCGTAGCTGGCTGGCTGCCTTGCCTGGCTGTATGGCTGCCTGCCTTGCCTGGCTGTCTTGCTGGCTGCCTGCCTTGTCTGGCTGGCTGGCTGGCTGGCTGCTTGCCTGGCTGGCTGCATTACCTGGCTGGATGGCTGGCTGCCTTGCCTGGCTGTCTAGTTGCCTTGCCTAGCTGGCTGGTTGGCTGGCTTGCCTGGCTGGCTGGCTGGCTGCATTGCGTGGCTGGCTGGCTGGTTTCCTTCCTGGCTGGCTGGTTGCCTTGCCTTGCCTGGCTGGCTGGCTGCCTTGCCTTGCCTGGCTGGATGGCTGCCTTGCCTGGCTGGATGGCTGGCTGCCTTGACTAGCATGATGACCGGATGCCTTTCCTGGCCGGCTGGTTGGCTGGCTGGCTGGCTGGCTGCTTTGCCTACCTGCCTGTGTGACTGGCTAGCTGGCTGTCTTGCCTTGCCTTGCTGGATGGCTGGCTGCCTTGCCTGGCTGCCCTGCCTGCCTGCCTCGCTGCCTGCCTGCGTGGTTGCCTCGCGGCCTTCCTGCGTGGCTGCCTGAATGCCTGGCTGCCTGCCTTTCCCATTGCCAGGCTGATATTCTAGCTGATTGCCTGGCTGATTGCCTGCCTGCTTGGCCGGCCGGCCAGCCAGCCAGCTAGCGCAGCCAGCCAGCACAGCCAGCTAGGCAGCCAGCCAGCCAGCCACCCAGCCAGCGCAGCAAGCAAGCCAGCCAGCCAGCGCAGCCAGCCAGTGCAGCTAGTGCAGCCACGGCTCGCTGCACTGACCAAAAATTATGTTCAATGCTTTCTTATTGAGCTGTCTGTTTATTATTTACGGTCCAAATCCATGGTCTCTAGCTGCACAAGGTTGATGTGCACACGTACGATTTCCAGCAGCTTGCCGCCTATGCTGAGCTCTTGGTTCCTTCCCAAAGTGTTGAACATTGTATTAGTTTTCTACATATTATTTATTAGCCCTGTAGTGTAGCAGACACCTTCCGTCCGTGATGTGAAGGAAGACGGCGACACCGGAGCGCATGGTTCACTTGCAGACCCTTCAGAGGCAACAGCAACAGTAACTTGCACACCGACCGTTAGTCCTGAACGATTTGACAGTCGTACTGCTGGATATAGAGATGAGCTAAATGTTCTTATTGCGGTCCCACCACTCTGATTGTCCTGTTAACATACTCTGTTATGTTTGGCCCCTCATTTACTTAGCAAGGCATTGCCATCAGCTATTATAAGTATAGAAGGGACATTTATCCTTGATATTAACGAATTTAACTCCTTGACTACATTGATGGAGTAAACACAGAGTATGGAGTATTGGGGAAATCGTGTCTCGTTGCCAGGCGCCCTTGAGAGAAGGGTTTGCTTGGAAATAAGGCGAAGGTAGGAGGGGGTGACGGAGAGTAAGGTGAGCGTAGTAGCATGTAAAATCTGCATGGAAAAGAAAAGCTGGCTCATCACACGGTTAATTTAGGCATGGCCTTTGCTTGTGAGAGGATGTAGTTTGGCTACTGATTACGACAAAACAAAGCCCTAGGAGGGACAGCGGAGAGGGTACTAGAATAGTGAACTACGCGAGAACAAGCAAGTTGGAAACGTGAATACCGTAGCGTATGCTCAAAAGTCTTTCGGCAAAGGAGGTAACGGGAGCATCGATAGCGAGAGATGCAGTGCACAATTCCTATTGGTGGTTCTGTTTTGCAGCGCCTTAGGTATGTTATCTGGGCATTCGCGTGGAGAAAGCAGCTTTAGCAATGAAAACGCAGCCGTCATGGCCAGTTTAGACATAAAATAAGGGCACTTTAGTTTTCGGAGAACATTTAAAAGATTCTGCAATAAGTGCCACCACGTTGAGAATTCTTTGCAACTAAACCCTCACATTGTTCCTTTTGTCTTCTCAAGAAAACCTAAACAGTAAAGCCAAGCTATGGTTTAAAAAGAGGCGGCGAAGGGTTTTCGGCGCTTCTCTCGTACAAACAAATTACAAAGGAGGAACCCAGGATCGGCCAATCCACATAAGTTCTTAACGACAGAAAGTGAAATACAATTTATTCCCATCCGAATTTGTTATCGTCATTTAAGACATGATTCGGGCGTTGTAAGCCCACACGCAAATTTTCTGTACGTCCCTGTATTTACGAATAGGATAGCTGTGATGAAAGAATATAAAGAACATTCGAAGAACTTAAGTTTTATTACGCATTAAGTTTGGTGTGTAATATTAGCTTAAAAAATCCTGTGGCTTAGCTCTGGTTAAACCATAAGTGACGCAATACCTGCAGCTGGCCGAGTGAAACTCGCTCAGTCGAATTGCAAAATCAGGCTTTCGCCGCTTCGTTTCGCTGAGCTTTCCTTATTCATCTTCTTCCCTGGACGTGGATTAACTGTCCTCCCTCCTCTCCCTCACTCCACTCGCCCCCACTCGGTTTCACCGGCGCGCCGCACCCCCGGCAGCTGCTCCGCACCATATGATCAACCACGTGACCAGCCACGGCACCGATATGGTGGCCACGGCGCCGCCACACTGAAGGCTCAAAATGCTAGTGGAATATATATCTATCACTACAATACATATCACACCGGAATGTTTATTTAAATGTGCCAGTTCGGGACATTCGTGTTCCTTTAATCAGTGCAGGGCTTATTTCGTCATAGTTTATTGCAGTAAGAGATTAGGGGTGTATACGCGTTCGCGTTTGCCCACAAAAATTAATTTAAGAATTGAACAGCCGGAAGCTGCAGTTCATGTTACGTATGCACTAACGCATCACATCAGACAAAATGAAGCAATGAATGATGTAATGAGGTTTCGATAAAGAAGTTATTGATTCCTTCGTGACACAACTCAACGCCTCAATCTATGTCATTAACGCCTGTTGCGGTTGATGTCATTCTACTTTCACTCTGCGAGAGTGAATATTAATATGTTGTTGGGAACCGACCACCAGGGCACACCTGCTGCCTTAGGTTGTTAGTATTTGCTGTGTGGTGAAAGCTCCCAGCCATAAGCCGTTGTTTTTTTTTATCATATTCAAACTTTCATACTCAGAGTCGTACTTGTGGCTGGTAGAGCGTAAGCTCTAAACAGCAGAACGAGGTTTCGTGTTACACAGCTGTGCGAAGGCACATGAAAAAACAAACAAGAAATCCGTCGTCGGCTAGCTTGACTCTGTACCCCGCGTATGACACGGAGGCTATAGCGCTTTCACAAGCGTGTAAATAAAACCATCTACTAAGAAGTTTGTAGTGACAACTTTGTGCCGACATTATCGCAATTATTGTTTTCTTTGTTTTTTTTTCAAATTTTGCTTCAGCATTCGTTTTACTTCTGGAACCTGTGACTGTGGCGAGATAGACGAAGCTCAGAAAATTATATATGCCTGTTCCAACATATCTGCACGGTTCTTCGCGTTTTAATGGCTCCTTGTTTACACCAATCGCCAGGCGTAGCGCACATTTTTTCTCCGGGCATTATAAAGCGAGAAAAAAATTAAGACGCCACTACGTGTCCTCAGATGATAAGGGAAGCAGCCGGAAATTATAGCGCGCTAGAACTAGGCATTGATTAATGATGCGAAGTGATAGGCGGTGTGCAGTGGTGATAACGCAATGTCTCAAAGGGGAATGATAACACCTTAGGAAAAGGCAGAGTCTGGTTAGTTTCCGACGGGGTTCAAGGCTGGCCATAGCTTTTGTTTTGGTATGAGATGAATAATTGGAATATACGAATCTTACCACGTGGCTCTGGACGGAGTCATGGGTTTTGGTTAGGTTAATTTGTTGGGGGTCCGAGATTGAGCATGAATATTGAAGTTTAGGACGGACAAGAGTTCAATAGGCGGACAGTTTTACGGGAGCAGGTGCTAGACACAAGTTAGGTTTTGGAGAACGCAGAAAACGGTTAGTTTCGTTGGTTCTGTTCATTATGTGGGTGGTCCAAGAGAAATCCCGTGTTAGGCTGATTCCTAAATATTCATCTTAGAATGCGTGGGATATCATGGAACCAGGAAGGATGTAGTTAAGAGCAGGGCACGATTGTCGACGATGAAATGATATTAAAGTCGTTTTATTATTGTTTAAAGACATTAACCAGTTTGCGCACCACTTCTGCACAAGCGATATGTCACGTTGCAGATGATGTCTTTGTTATTATTACTGATGCTCCGGTGAATGACGCAGTCATCGGGGAACAAACGAGCGGTGGTGAGACAGATTTCCTGCGAGGTCATTAATCTAAATTAAGAATAACATAGGCCATAAAACCGTGCCTTGTCGCACGCCTGAGGTAACAGGGGAGATGGAAGACGCACGATTATTAGCCTATATAAATAGTTTCGTTTAGTCAAAAAATTTTCGAGCTAATCATATACTAGTGGGTTCAGGTATAGGCGTGGAAGTTTAAATATTTAAAGATGCGTTCATGGCAAACTTTGTCGAAAGCTTTTTCAATTTCTAAGAAAAGAGCCGCCACGGTTGTGAGTGTCCATATTAGAACTGATGTCATGAGTAACGAGAGCCAGTTGGGTAGAGCAGGATAGGTTTTTAGGAATCCGTGTCGAGAAGGGTGAAAAAAGTGGACAGCCAGCAAAGAAGGTCATGAGGTGTGAGTAAATTACGTGCTCGATTAATTTAGAGGGAGCGCTAGTGAGGGAGATGGGACGGTACTACTTAGTAGACGATGGAGGGCCTTTCTTGTGCACTGGGATGATTTTCCCCACTTTCCAGTCGTGAGGTACCATACAGGACTCGAGTGATAGCTGGAAGATATGACAATGAAGAACGGCTACAACATTTAGTATTCTTGAGAAGTTTGGCGTTAATTTCATCCATACCAGCTGATGAAGTTAGTTTCATTGAATCGATTAACGCAATTATTCCGTTAGGGTCAAAACGTATTTCCGGCATATAAGGATAATAAAAGTAAGGGTAGTCAAGCATGTCGCCTACTGGTTCGTGGGTGAAACTGGATGAAAACGTATAATTTAACCCTTCGGCGGAGTCAGTGTGTGGAATAGGTGAACCGTGTTCGTCGCCCAGCGATATTGGAGGGGTTGCTTTTAAGTTCATGGCTTTCCAAAATTACCTTGGAAAAATGCGAAGCATATCAGGCAATGTGGGTGAGAAGAATGTTTTTTGGCTTGTGTTGCATGAGAAAAAAGTTCTTTTCGGCAGCCGGATACTTTTCCCATGCGTGCGCGTCGTTAGAATTCTTTGGAGATTGGAAGAGCCTTTATAACGTTTCTTTTAAACATGGCAATGATTTATTTATTTATTTATTTATTTATTTATTTATTTATTTATTTATTTATTTATTTATTTATTTATTTATTTATTTACAATACTGCCAGTCCCATCAGGGACCATAGCAGGTGGGCGAACAAAAATGACAAACATGATAAAAATTTGAGCCGTGCACTTTGGAATACAAATCAAACACACGTGAACAGAAAGGAACAAGAAAAATACAAGAAAAGGTAAACATTAGCAAGGAAAAAGAAAAATACATGTCTAGGAGTCGGGTAGAGCATTGCCATAAGGAATTCAATTAGAGCACATGGGAACACAGCAGCGGAAAAAATAAGACTTTCTTCACAATTAATTAACAATCTAATGAAGTGATGAGAGGCGGTTGAGTATGTCAGTGAAACTGCTTTATTCGTTAATTGATAATGATTCTATCCGTGACGTGAACTGAGATAATGTGGTTGCAGTTATGATTGAGGGATCAAGGCGATTCCATTCTCTGATCACGAGGGGAAAGTACGAATACATGAACGTGTCGTTATGGCATGAGTATTCTGTTATCGCGGCTGCGTGTTTATGCCTCGACGGGCGTGATTGCGAGAAAGATATGTATTTTGATACGTCTATCTTGTAGTAGTTGTGCATCAGGTGAAATAAAAATTTTAGTCGTGCTTGTTGCGCTCTTGATGATAGCGTCTCTAAACCCGAAATAGCCGCGAGGTTAGTTGGTGAATCTGTGCGCTTATATTTGTTGTGTATAAACCGCAATGCTTTACGCTGTACTTTTTCTAGTTTTGTTACATTAGTCACTGAATGGGGGAACCAAACTGTGTTAGCGTATTCTAAAACTGGTCGAACGAAAGTAGTATATGCGAGAAGCTTTGTCGATGTGGGTGCAAGGCGCAGACATCTTCGAAGAAAAAATAGTTTGCGTAATGCTTTCGAGGTTATGCTAGCAATGTGCGCGTCCCATCTGAGGTCAGAAGTTAGTGTGATGCCTAAGTACTTATGCTGGTGAACTTTCGTCAGTATTCTGCCATTAACAAAGTACGGATAGCCGCTGGAGAAGGTTTTAGTAGAGATGTAGGTGCGGATGAGGACGCGCATTTTACCAGTGAACAGAGACTAGTTAGTTTCGACAGAACGATTTGAAAAGTTTGAAAAGAAAGAGCGACAAAATTCCATGAGGTTGCTATTCATGATATCGTAGTCATCTTTGTCGTAGGGCGTTAATGTTTTCGTTAATTTTTCAAGGAGCAATAAGAGACTGTGAAAGGTGCCGTAGATTACCGAGTAATCAATCAAGCCTGATAGGTGCATAAGCGGTAAAATGCTGTCAGGGTGAGTAGCGAGTACGAGATCGAGATTCCTGCCTTATCCTGCCTTGTCGGGTTGGCGACGAGCTAAGAAAGACCAAATGTGAGGCACGATTTCAAAAAATCGCACTCGATAATATGCTTGTTTAATGTTGTTGCATGGCCATTCCACGATATGAGAGGGAAATTAAACTCATCAAATATAAGCAAAGGTGTTCGCGGATATGGGGTGGTTATGGACTGGAGCACATGGTCAGAGTGCATGACTAAAGAATCATCAGCGTCAGGAGGCCTGCAACAGGAGCAGATGATAACGGGCGGGTTAAATGCTTTGGGGCCAACAAACGTGATTTCAAATATAATGGTTGGTTTATGGGAGTTTAACGTCCCAAAGCGACTCAGGTTATGAGAGACGCCGTAGTGAAGGGCTCCGGAAATTTTGACCACCCGGGGTTCTTTAACGTGCACTGACATCGCACAGTACACGGGCCGCTAGAATTTCGCCTCCATCGAAATTCGACCACCGCGTCCGGGATCGAACCCGCGTCTTTAGGGCCAGCAGCCGAGCGCCATAACCACTAAGCCTCCGCAGCGGCTGTTCAAACATAAGGTGACGTTTGTGGGGTAGCAGAGCAAGCTTTGAAGGGAGGCGAATAAGACGCCACCGCTACGCCTGTTCTCGCGATCGTGGCGGAATATATAATTAGGGAAGCGGTAGATAATTCAGAGTTAGAAACGGAAGGTGGCAGCGAAGTTTCCGTTAGTACCACTACTTTACTTTCGGTGGTGTCAATAAGGCTGCGCTATGAATCTGCTTTGGTAAAATGCTTCTGATGTTGTGTAACTGAAAGGCACATAGCATGAGATTTGGAGTGCTATGCTGCCTCTATAGGTACGGCTGCATGAGAACAACAGTCTGAGAGGAAATGACAGTGTAGGAAAGTGCTCAGAAAATTATAAGGTATTATCTGCAATAAGCTAGTTATATCCTTATTTGTTAGTTTCCTTTTCGGATTTGGTGATTTCAAGCAGAAGTTAGCGGACTAGTCGGGGTCTAGATGAGTAATCTTCAGATATTGCATATTAAGAGCCGTTAAGCTTCTTTGTTTTTGTTACTTTGGCAGCGTACAAGCCTGTGCGCACGTTCGATGTCGCTAGGGTCGATGGTGATAGCAAGGTTTTCTTCGCAGAGTTTAATTATGTGTTGTTTTAGACTCGTCCCATGTTTGCCTGCGCTGCATCTTTCAGGTTGAAGAAAAGAAGATCATAGCGACGGACCCTGTCCTCAGCTTCATTCATCCTGGCCGTCATGATGGTGAATTGTTTAGCGCTGTCTTCGGCAAGCTTCTTTGTGCACGCTACATGAGCCTTTAAAGCGAAAAAAGAGGAGCAATCTACTTTAATCTCAGCGAGCCTTTTGTTTACCTCTTCAAAAGCCTTGTCGTCTTGCACCAGTTTTCTGTGAATATTTTTTATTTCATTGAGGAGCGTATATTGTCAAGATATATTTTCGTCTAAGGCGTTCAGTACATCAGAAGACACTTGCATAGACGTGGAACGGGCGTTGGCTCCGAGGTTAACTTCGATATCGCCGGGTATGGTAAGAAGAGTACAAATAATATGAGCGTGGTCTTAAGCAACAGTAAGACAGCATTGTGGTCAGGGCAACGCTAATAAACCAAGATAGCGAGTACGCGGGGCAAATAAGGAAAGTTGCTGCAGAAGAGAGCAGAGGATGGGAATGAGCGCGTGCCATCACGCGCGTTGCCGAGCCAACAAACTTCGCTAAGCATTTGATTAAGTGACTTAATGTCACCTAATATCTAAGCTTTGTTCACCCAAAATAAACTCTTTAACTTTGTCATGGCTAGATAATTTTCTTTCGAACCGGCCGCCGCTCTCAGTTGTTAATAACTACTCGTCTACACTTTCTGATGTTACGCCAGGTGTGCCGAAAAGATTTGTCCTTGATTCCTACTCTTGACAATTTATATTAAGGATTTACCGAATAACATCTCATCATGCAGCGAATATTTGCTGATGATTGCATCATTTACAGTTCAATGAAGAGCACTAACAACCACATTTCAATGCAAAATGACCTGGAGATTATTAATGAACGCTGTAAAACATGGCTAATGACCCTAAACGCTCCCAAAGGTAAACTAACGTCTTTTACTCAAAAATAATCAAATTCCTTCTTCTGTTACCACTTTAATTACAACTTATTGGGCCAGGGCACTAAATATCAATGCTTAGGCGTTTACCTAACACCAAATCTCTCGCGGTCTGATCGCACAACCGTTCCTGTTAATGCTTCAAGGTCGTTAGTTTCCTGTGCCGCATTTTACAAAGTTCGATAGCCAACGTGGGTAAACAAGCGGATTTAAGTTTTGTTAGATCCAAGCTTTACTACGCTTCTTCCATTTAGAATCCTCTTGAGGAACGTTTAATCGAATCCAAAATAATGCTTGTCGCTTTATATTACGGAAATACAGTTATCAGTCAAGCATAGCCCGAATAAAGCTGATATTTTCACCCACCCGTTAAGAATTCTTCCAGACATAGCCTTTTTATCACTGTTTCGCAAATTAATCCCCGCTACTCGGCCACCATTATCGAACCTACAAGGGCCTTTGTCAACCAGACTGCGCAATAATTTCGGGTACACACGCATTTATGGCTGCACTGATGCTTTTTGCGTTTCGCTGCTCCCACTTGTTATACACCTGTGGAATGTCCATAAAAACGGCATTGCCTCGCAGCGCAACCACGATGCATTTCATGATGGGCTAGTCAAGCGTTTTATCAATAACAACTAGCACGTTTAAGTCCGTGCCTATGGGTCATGCATTTTTCTCTTGAATCTCCCATGCGGTTATTATCTTGTTTGCTAGTGTATCGAGCCCAGTAAGTTAATCATGTTGTTAGCTCCGGTAAGCTTTGTGCTTGCTTATTCTTTACTCATTTTGTTTCATTATCTTTTGGTTTTTCTGCTTGTCATTTTGGTAAGCCCTGATAATTATATTTTGGTAATGTTCTTCTGGAAGGTGCTATATATATATATATATATATATATATATATATATATATATATATATATATATATATATATATATATATATATATATATATATATATATATATATATAGTTATGTGTGTGTGTGATTATTTACGCCGTTAGTGAATGCCTCTCTTGAGGCATGTAAGGCATTTCTATATAAACAATTTGGCTACTGCTTCCATACATCGTTGATCATACTTGATAGCAGCATGAAAGGCATCAGGTATCCAGGGCGAAAGTTTTATTCGCCAGACTTTCCAAAAAGCAGCCAATTTGTGCGCTGTCAAGCCACCAACGGCAATCTTGGCCGAAGCAAGAGCAGTGACACGGTACAGAGGAAGAAATGTGAGCAATAAAAAATCAAACAGGAAGAGACAGGCGAAAATAAGGGCTGGACCATTATCCAACAGAGTGGCGATTGGCTAACGTAGTCTACCTCATTAAACAAGGAGGTAAAGCGGCAATAAAGAGCTTGTGATCAAGGAGCGCGGAATGTTGAAGAATGCATGCTTTCGGAGAAAATGCTTGTCAGTGACCTTAAACGAGGGCCGCTGACAAAGTGGTACAGTTGAGATGGGGGCAAACGATGAAGTCGAGAGCTAAATGATGCCGGCGTCGGCATGCCGATTAAGAATTGTGGTTTTCAGAAGAGAGAAACATTTATTATAAAACGAGGTTTTTTCAAAGTGATAATACTTATGAAAGCAGAAAACGAAAAACGCCTTGTTTTTATTAGCCACCAGACGCTATTTGTTTCCTCGAGGAATGCACGGTTGCCTGCTAGCAACATGTAGACTCTGAATTTCTGCCTAAAGTAAGACTTCTATGCGTGGTAGCTGTGGCGGACGATGTCCTAGGCGGCAGAAAATGTGGTGATCTGGAAAACTATTGCGGCACCACCATATTATTTTAAGACCTAAAATTGCAGAGAGGTTACCTCCCTATAGGTAAAGGTGTATCTCGAGAAATTTTATATTGGCCGGCTGCGCTACCTTTGCCAGCAGCAATCGTTGGTGCGTATATACAGCAGGGGGAGAAAGCGACAACTCGCCTTCTGTCTCCTCTCGTCTTGACGTCGTGGTCTCTCTTGTAAAAGATACGTTTTTTTTCATGCGGTGCTTACGACAGGCGAACTTTTCATTTCCTCAAGCGTCACTCTAATAGTGATCATTGTAAAAGAAAAGAAAAATGTGCTTGTCATGCAGTTTATGGCCCGCGCCTCCCTATAGCGCTTTGTGGCATTAGTGGCGGTTTGACACTAAGTAAAACAGCTAGAGAACAAAAAGAAAACGAACAAATCTTTAGAAATCTGTTCAAGGTATGCAGTAAAGTCTCTGCGGCGAACGTTGTTAAGCAGATTCCTTTGTCTTTATGATAAAATACAAAGTACATTTCTCTACCAATGTGGAAGAAAAATAGAACTCATAAAATATTAATTTCAGATACACATAACAGATGCTGCAAAACAGAGGAATAAATAAACTACAATAAATTTCTTTGTTAAACATAGCAAAAGCAGTGAAACCACGTGACTAAGGTGACCTAATAGAAGGGCGTTGTTTAATAATCCGCATGCAGTCTGTAGGCAGAAAAATGTCCTAGAGACAATAATAACTTTATTAGCGAGGATGTATTTTGATATAAGCTGCTTCACTTTGAGATAAAATAGAATGACATCAAAATTGTCTTCAAGGAGCCTGAAGTCATCTAGACATTCCTCTTAAAGGGGTGTATAAAAACAGTCAGCTTTCATTTCACTGCAGTAGTTCAACCAAGGGCAACCTGTAGTAGGGAAGTGAAAACAGACGAATAGATTCTTGAAGTAATTTTCAGACTTTGCGCTGAAAAGGTGAGTCGCGTTTTCAAATAAGTTTGCGGTGGCATGACCAGAAGATTAAGTTAATAAGCTCGCCTAGTTCACGCTGCGCGCAATTGAACGAAAATGTCTGCCGCCTCTTCATTACCGTTACAGTGCTTGCGGATAAACTTTACAGAGCTTTGCACACAATATGTTTCCTTCTATAAGTTTATGTAGCAATGTTGTCGACAGCCGAGAAACTGTTTATAACTCACTGGCTACTGCTAAACTAGATGCGGCGGTATCTACGATTACTCTGCTAAACGCGTAAGGACGGATTAGTTGCCAGAAGCCTGAGGTTCGCGAGGCTACCCTAAATACGCTGGATCTGAAACTGCTCCCAACAATATATCGTGGATCCCTCTGAGCAAGAATATATAAAAAAATAAAGCTCCTCCCTTAAGACGATCTCACCTCTAATACCAGTTTCTTGAGATCGGTGAGCAATATAGAAGTATATGAGCTCTGAAATCTGCCAGTAAATTAGCTATGATTGTTGTCCTGCTTACTGTTAGGTATTACTATTCTTCTGTACATATTTTGAAGCTGTGGATGATGTCTGGCTAACACGGTGGAAAAATTTTATAGAAGTTACGCGTGTTCAACACGCACCGATGTTCGTTCACATGATAATTGTCAAAGTCTAAGTCGTGCATGCATCAAGTGAAAAAATTGGAGGTATGGCCTTGACCTCCCGAAACAGAGCCTTCACTGGGGTTTCACAAGTGACTGTAGCCGGCAGACTTTGCCAACAACTTAAGATACTGGCTTCATCACTGGCTTAAAACGCAGTCATCTTTGGTGGGAACCAAACGGAACGACTGATTTAACATTTAAAGTGTGGGCTCGAGCAGCGCTTGCATACGTACGGCCGCTCCAACATGTTGCGAGCACAGCAGCATAAGTTTTATGAGGATGACATAGGCCGTGCTTCCGCCAGGCATTCTGTTGTCATGTTTGGAGTGAAATTTTTAGACAGGCAATCCGGTCTCCCTGCATCCTCTGATTTTGAAGCGTGCAAAAATATCAGTGCAAAGAAATATTGACGCAGACTCAATTGCGTTGTGTTTTTAAGTTATACAAACACGAAGTAAAAAGAAGTCAGCTTGCTAAAAGTGGCAGATAACGAAATTTGCTACGTTGGTTGCCCAGGAAATGAATACAACTGAAGAGTGTGCCAAAAATATACATCCCAGATTTTTCTTTATCTATCTGTTCACATTCTGCTGATTTCTAAACAAACAATACATAACACGGTAATGTACAAATATGAGTGTTGGAAACATTTCACAAGCCACCTTAGATGGCACATTCTCATTGATGTTACTTGTTTTAAATAGCAGGAAGTGCTTGAATGTCTGATGCGGTTTTTCAAGGATGGCCTTAAACAGTGGAAGTTAACATCTTATATAAACCGATCACACGTGGGCTTGTTTGCTCATATAATATGCTCAGTGAAGAGATTGAGACCAAGCAGGAACTTATTTCTTGGTCCTAAGACGGCTCCGATTTCCGTTCAAGAAAAACCTCAGGATCATTTAGACAGAACATGTTCTGGAACACGACGACGACCTTGCGAGTGGGTACCCTTCAGTTAGGAGCAAATTAATTGTAGCTTCCACGTTACCTTTGCTTGAGTTGGTTTGCAGCGTCGCATGCGCTAAATATGCTAATAAAATATGCGCCTAGTACCAGAAGAGTAAGTGTCTATAAAGTATATCCTATTCTCTCGACCCGATTAAGTAGAGACGCTGCACCTTTTATCCAAAACCAAAGATTTAGAAGGTGCACTTTTGCTTTGCGACATCGCTTCCCGCTTAAGAGCCCTAGCTCATCTTTCAACTTTATGAATCCCGTCATTCTTTTCTGCGCAGCTTTGTTGTACAATTCATGCATGTGACTTCGAAAGCATTTCATTGCAATGCCCATCGCCAACGTACATATGCTTGACGCAGATTCTGTCTTGAAGAGTGCAGTTCCGTGCACTTCGCTGTTGCTATGGTAATAAATATGCGCGCCTCGCTAGGCTGAGGAATGGCTAAATCACTAAACGAGCGCATAAGGGTTAAGTATTTATCGTTCAGTCTTCGTGATCTAAGCAATGTTATAGAAGCAAAAATTGAATGCTCCACAGACTACCAATGAATACATCAGACACCCCAGAAACCAGTAACTTGCTCCAATGCCTGCCACTGCTTTTTGTTTGGTTTATGGAGGTTTAACATCCCAAAGTGACTCAGGCTATGAGGGACGCGCAACTGCATTTCGACTGGCGACGCAATGTTATATAACAAGATGTACAAGACGATCGTTAAGGCTATACTTGATTCATGCGAAATCGCAGTAGGTCAAGAAAGAGAGCATTATCTCGCGAACCTACCTGCCAAACAATATGTGCGAGCAACAGGGCCCTGGTCTCAGTATGCGTCTGATGTTCTGTTAGCTCATCTCATCAGGGACATATCCAGATTATAATTTGTCAAAAAAGGCTATCAGATTTATCTGCAGCGTTAAGAGCGTAGCATTTCACCGCCATCACGTACGCGTATTTCACTGGACGCCTTTTCGCATTGACGCATATGTGAGAGCGTAATCATGCTGCACAAGTCGTTCACGGGTCAACCAGAGTTTAAGCGCCTATCTCAATGGTGACCCCTACTGCGCGAGCTACGAGGCGGACCAAGGCAATATAGTTCCCTTCGCACCCTTCGATTGTATAAAGTTTACAATTTTGCACGGGCAGCTGAATTGTGGATTGGTTTCTTTCCATGGGGTTTAACGTCCCAAAGTGAATCAGACTACGAGGCATGCCGCAATGTAGGGCTCCGGACAATTCGACGACAAAGGGTTCTCTACGTCCACTGCCATCGCATAGTACATGGGCCTCTACCATTTCGCCTGGAATGCGACAGAAGCGGCTGGGATCAAAATCACGTCTTTCGGGTCAGCAGCAGAGCTCCATAAGCACCTAGTAACCGCGGAACTGCATTGTGAAATAAATCGGAGAAATCAGCTACAGAAAAATCTGCCTGACAATATCGCTTATTACTGCTGTTATATTAAAATGCCCTCTATCTATTCCTGCTATGTCTCTAACAAGCTAAACCACTGCATTGTAAATTAAAACTAGAGAGCGTGAAACTTAACATGCAAAAAGCATATCAGTTGAAATATCGGATTACAATTTTCATAACGTAAAACTTACTATCCATATCAACCAGATTTTTAAAAGAGGAGTAAAGTAACAAATTTGCGTGGATGAAGACAAATAAACAGCTCTGTAAATAATTCACCCTGTGACTCTCAAACGCACTAGACCACTATATTGTAAATTAAAACTAGAGAGCGAAAAACGGAACATTCAAAAGGCATATCAGTTAAAATATCGGATTGCAATTTTCAAAACATAAAACTTACTATCCATATCAAACAGATTTTGAAAAAGAATGCGAAGTGTTATAGTATTGTAAAGGGGCGAGCTTGGAAGCGAACGCCGAAACGGGTCAGGGCCGTTGTACGATCATTTCGGAGCGCCTTCCGCCTCGTCCGCTACGCGAGCGGGTCTGGCGGATCCGCCTCGTTCGGCGAACGGATGGAAAGTTGGTCAACTTCAACTTTCTGGCGGACGAGCGCATCCGGCCGTGGACCGGATTGCAGCTATTTGCTGCTTTTCCCGTGACGTCAGCGACGTCTCGAGCCCCTCCGCCCTCCGCCTCGGTTCTGCCCTGCCGGGGCAAGATGGCCATCCGTCGACTGAACTGGGGAGCGCGGCCTGGGCAGTGGCAGCGATGTCGCGAAGCGTATTATATTGGACACATCTTGATATTACCAGTGTTCAGAGCGACTGCAAACTTCGCCGCGTTCAGCAGTAATCATCTACGCTGACGGAGTTGACAGAGCGCCTCTTCAAACCGATGCGAGACCTGTGCAGTGGCGGTGTCACGAAGTGTTTATATGGAGCTGTTTGTGGTTGTTGCAAGCGTTTGTAATTCCTGCGAATATCATCACGGACAGCGGCGAGTAACAGCTGCTCACGGTCAATTTCTTGTGCGTGCATGAGCTGCATAGCACAGTGACAAGTGTCCGCGTAGTGAACGTGATTGCGATCGGAGCGAGTGCTTTTACGTCAAGGCAGCGAAATGTGTACCTGCGAAAGCTCACGACGGACGCCGTGCTTTCCGAATGCTGAAATGATCGTGGCGTTACGCAGCTAGTCGCATTCGTTGCGATGGTTGCAGTGATCACTACCACACGACGTTATTTCTGCTACGTATCCATTACCATTTTGACCGCGATTCATGCGGGCACTGTGCTCGAGTACTGCCGTGTGTGCGACGTGGCACGATCTTGGCTGCACGGCCGTCGGACTGTTTTCTGCGGCGACAAAAGTAACGACGCCATTCTTTTGCGTCTTGGTGCTCCATTCAATACATTTTGTGATTATGGGTGCTCGGGTTTACGAGTGGCCGGCCGACTTTGTAACTTTTGTGAAAACATGGGTGTGCAGTGCAGATGTATCTTCGAGGGCGTCATTTCTTTTTATTTCCTGCCCGCTGTGCAGACATTTGTCTGCAATAAATATTTGCGCGATGAATGGGTGACTGAACACTTCCTCTAGCCATTTCTGTTTAGGTTGTGACAACATGGTATTACGCGATTACAAACAAGAATCATTGCCGCATTTAAATCACGGCTAGTTCACTGTGTAGAATCTCTAATATGTTAACTCATGAGTCTACTTTTCAATGTGCATCCACTCCGTTGCGCAAAAAAATAATAACTGTGGCAGCAGCTTATGGGGTAAAAACTGTCCACAGAACAAGTTGGGCATAACGCGTCTTGATGAATATATATATATATATATATATATATATATATATATATATATATATATATATATATATATATATATATATATATATATATATATATATATATATATTAAGAAAATCTTTCCCATGGCTTTTTTTCTCTTTTTGCTTTGTCAAATTCTTGGCAATGTGAAGTTGAAGTGGAATCTTGGTTTCCACTGCAATCAGAAAAATTCGGTGATCTTGAAGCGCCTCATGAACCGTGACACTGTTTGTTGTTGATTTTGCTCACGGTCCCTTTCGATCAGAAGATCAGCAGTACGAAAGTGGATGTGTGCACAATGCTATTGTTTCAGAGCAGCTCGTGAACTCTGCTTTGCTGGTGTTAAGTAGTTATTCAGCAGCACTCGCTGGGACAGCCACACCAGTTTGTTTATCAACACAATTTCGAAGCCTTGAGAAGGAGATGTCAGAATGCACATGCACCCTGCTACCTTCATTTGCCTGTGACTGCTTGCTACGGACATGATTACTTGTCTGCTGAGTGACGGCGATGGCGAGCACAATCAGCTGTGTATCGACAGTGTAGAACGCTTCCCAGATTTCCTTAATCCTCCTTACATTTTACACTAACAAAAATTTATTTGCTGACATATAGACGCATATTTTCACCTTCCTCAGTGATCGGCTAGGTTTCCTGGCCCACTTATCCTTTTACATTTGTGTGGTCACGACAGTACCATTCCTGCCCAGATTCAAAGCTACACTAACAAGGCTTGTTTCAGTTCTTTGAAATGTGCTAAGCATTGTTGCATGGTGGTTGGTTCTGCAATACCGACGTTGCCCTGTTTCTGAGAGTCCTGTAGTAACAATGGAACCGTTGACCTGCCAAGGCAAAGACCACATTTAATTTGAACCCGTTCTTTTACTTGAATGAAATAGCTGTTGCTGCTTGCATTAGCAGATTCCCCGCTTTGCACCGGCGCCTAGTTCTTTTCTTGCCCGCTGAGCATGCCTAAATCAGGAGTGTTGCATTTTTCTTTTCTTCTGCGGTGTACTCAGTATAAAAGGTGCTAACCTAGCATTGCGGGCTGCGGAGAGGCATATGTGAGGTTGTAATATAAGCAAGCGATTCGGTTGTTTTAATTTTAAGCAGGTTATTTCATTTTGTGCAATGAGCAATCCAAGCCAGGATGTGAGTCGCCGAGCCCTGACAGTGATTTTTACACTAGAAAGAGAAGCTCTTTGGCAACCAGAAAGTGTATGAGCTGGTTAGAAATCAGTGTGACTGGCAGTCCACGGGTTAGCATAACAGTCTGTGCAGACAGTGGGGCAAGCATTGTGATGGCAATTCCAGTGTGCAAGAAAGGTATATGATTCAGGCAGCGTTCGATTTATCTGCTCAAATCCAAAGTTTTAAGTCTTTCCCCTCTGCACATTAATGGGACAAGAACACATGCGACAAGGGGCCGTACGCATTTTCACTCTGTCCACTATGATCAGCAAGTTTCTATGTTAGCAAAGCGTAAGTAAAATGAAGAAAGTTTTTTTCCCCAGAAATACTGCTAATAGTTTGAGTCCATATTAACGAGGACTGCACTAATGAGGAATGGCTGTATATGTGAAGGTATGGTTAATTTTTTTAGTTCTGATGATGACACAAGCAATTAATCTGTGTTATTTTGAATACGAGACTAAAGAAGTACATTTATCTTGCAAATTATGAAGATGATTAGAAGGATGTGTTGTATGGCACAGTAGTTTGTTGGTTGAAGAATGGCGATTGGCTTTACCTGAGACCACTTAAAACTGCAGAATGAGCCCTGTAGAGCTGGTAAAGGTATGTTAGGAACAAATTCGTCGGAAAACAGCACCACTGCACATAGTAGCAACTCTTGCTCTGTTGTCCTCGTCCCTTAGCGCAGTTTCAACATGCAAACTTACCGCCGGCTCACTCGACAGTACACTCGTACCAAGTTTTGTGAAATTTGAAGCAAACATCAACAGGACAGGAAGCACGGTGTACGCATATCTAGTGCATACTGTGCAGATAGCTTCCTGCCTCATCATAGTTCGGCCCCTCTATGTTTCTTACCCATCATTTCCCAGCACCTATGGCCCTATTTATGCCATTGGCATGTGCTGCAAATCACCAAACACATTTTGTACTCTTGCCCTGCTAGATTTTTTTCGCCCATTAAGTTGTTTCATCCAAATTGGCAAGCTTTTAGAGAACATTCCTGCAATAGCCAACTTGCTCTTGTTCTTCACATGCACCTTGACTGCAATATCCCCCTCGATGCTTTTCTTCTTGGCTTTGAAAAAGCATGTGATTCGCTTATTTATGTATGGCAGAACGTCTGACAGAACGCCAGGCGTACTTCGCGGTCGCCCGTGGTCCCTGTGCCGGTTCCACACCGTTCCGTCTTCAAGTTGTATTTGAAGCGACGAGAAACTTGTGTGATGGCGAACCGTCCCGGCAATCCAAGCTGGGCCTGGTCGGAAGTTTCGAACAAAGACGGGCTCGCCGGAAGAAGGCAAACAGCTTTTGCGTGCGTTACTGTCGCTGCGCATTTTTTGCTTCAATTGCTTGAAGTCAACGTGTGCCATTAGGCCTGGGAGTTCTTGAATTGGCGATTGCAGCTGCCTGTCCATGAGGAGCTCAGCGGTAGGGGAGCCTGTAAACGCTTTTGAGGTTGTTCATTAGGATAGCGGGATCCTGTCGATGTTTGTTTTTGAAATCTCCAGGCGCTGCCTTCTTGAGTTTCCCCTTGAATTTCTGCACGACGCGTTCCGCTGCTCCGTTCGATGTTGGGTGGTATGGCGGGATCTGGATTCGCCGAGTGCCATTCTTGCTCAAGAAGTCTGCGTACTTCTCGCTGGTGAATGCGGTGCCGTTGTCGGAGACAATGATGTCTGGAATGCCATGTGTGAAAAATATGCTTCGTAAGCATCGAATTGTGGCGTCCGCTGAAAGTGCATGAACGGGAATCATCGGCCCATTTAGAGTAGGCATTGATTAGAACAAAAAAGTAGCATCCTTGAAATGGACCACCGAAGTCGACATGCAGTCTAGACCATCGTTTCTTCGGAAAAGGCCATGGATTAGACTTTGCTTAATGTCCCATTCTCTGGTGCTCTTGACCGATTTTGCAAAGCTGCACTTTCTGTGCGATGCTGCTGTCGAGTCCTTCCCGCGATATGTGGCTCCGTGTGAGTGCTTTCATCTTTTCCACACCTGTGTGAGTTTCATGAAGGAGATCAAGAACTTCTGCTTGTAATTTTTTAGGAACGACGACTCGCGGCACGGGATATTTTTCCAGCACTGTGGAACCGCTAATTGTGACCTTGAAATCGCCACATACGCGCACGCGGCTGTCTTGCATGAGCACAGGAACAATTCGGGCTGCCCACTCAGATGTTCTCACGGGTGTAAGTATCCCTTCTCGCTGCATTCTTTGCAGTTCTTCTGTCAACGTTGTCTTGCAACGCGAAAGGAATTGTTCGTGGTTTGAAGAATTTAGGAGCTGAATCTTCCTTCACAACAATTTTGGCTTTCACAATTTTGAATGTTCCCAGTCCCTCTGAAAATACTTTTTTTTAGCAAGTCAGCAGCTCGTCAACGCTCGTGAGTCAGCGGATCTGACGTCATTGAGGTCTAGCTCCAGCCTACTGATCCAGTTTCGTCCGAGAAGGGTTGGACACTGGTCCGGAGCTACAAACAAAGGCAGTGTTGCCTCTCTTCGTCTGAAATATACTGAAACGGTAACCTTGCCCCTAACAGGTGTCAGTCTTCCGCAATAACTCTTCAGAATCACAACCGATGGTTCTACTCAGAGCTCGGGAAACCACTGTTGGAACGCGGTCTCTCCCATTACGGAGACACTGGCCCCCGTGTCCAGCTCCATTCTAAGAGGCCTGCCTACGCCTTGTAAAACAGCTACAAAAGAAGGAATTGTTTGCTCGCTGTTCATCTGCCATGTCTCCTAGACCTGTGACTGGATTTCATGCAGATTTCCACTGTTCGCAAAGCTGTGAACTGGCTGCTTTTTTTTCCTTTGCATACTGTGCTTCCCTGGCACGTTCTTATTCTTCGTGTCGGTAGCCTTTGAGCGGCATACTCTGGTCAGATGCCCGACCTTACTGCATGCGTTGCACCGTAATTTTGGCGTGCTGGCATACTGATGGGTAGTGTGGCTCGCCACAGCGATAACAACATATCGTCTGTTTCATTTGCGCTGGGATCGCACTGTTAACTGGCTGCGATTCGGCCATACCCTGAGCTTGCATCAACCTGCTTGAGTCTTTTTTCGCCGTCTCCATTAAAACTAGGAGAATGACTGCTGACTCGAAAGTCTGGTTTGGCTCTCCAAGCATGTGCCGTTGCATTGGCGCGTCATTAATGCCGCTAACGAGTTTGTCCCGCAGAATGCCAGGAAAGAAGGTACCGTACTCACAGTTTGCTGAAAGCTTTTTCAGTGATGCGGTGTTGTCGCTCACATCTTCCTCCAGTTGGCGGGAGCGATTATTGCATCTGAAGTAGCAGACCACCACGGAAGGCTTCGGAACGTAGTGGCCCGAGAGCACGGTGAATATCTCTTCGATAAAGACTTGATCTGGTGTTTTAGGCGTCAGCAGTCTCCATAGCAAGGAGTAGGTGCTAGACCCGCAGCACATCAGGATCACGGATCTTTTCTTCTCCTCTGGAACACTGTTGTTGTCGAAGAGAGCTTGACTCGCTGCAAGTACTCCGTCTAGGCTCCTCCTTCCCCGTGGAATTGCTCCAGTGCTCAGTAGGTCGGCATGGTTACAGATAAGGCGATGCTGAGAATTCACTTTTCGGCGGCGCAGCTGCCACAGATCAGTGACCGTCTCTGTCGTGCTCACAGAAACTATCGTTTCAGCATTAGTGTTCTTTTATCATTGCTCTCGGTGGTACATATATATAGCTGACTTCTTGAAATTAAACCAGTGTGAAGATGCGCACCGTATATCTTCTATGTGTTTCTTCATACTTGTCCTCTATTTTTGCGCAAGTACATGCCGTACCAGCATTTCTGGGATACTTCTTGGTCACGAATCTCGCAATGTGCGCTAGAAGGCGAAACAAAGAGAAACGAAGGGGTACGCCGCGACGCCGCACGGCAAAAACTGCGTTAAGTTGCTGATGTAATTAAAAACGGCGCGAAAAACGACGACAATTGTAGAACACACAGGAGAGGACCAGTGCCACTCGGACCTGAGTATCTGGAGTATCTCACACCATTATTCATTTCATCTTCAGGTATGAACCAACTAGCTAAAGCAGGATATTTACTTGAGCAAATTCACCATAACAATTACTGTCTTTGAAATGGCCTTGATTGTAGTGGTCAATTACAACCCAGAAAAGTTCTGGAATAAATGGAAGAAATCGATTACTACTGCGTTTTTTTTTTGCTTCCAAAATGTTTGGCCATAACACAAATTTGCTCCTCCTCTAATGAACTACGGCGTCTTAGTATATAATTTGTTGCAGGTTATTTATTTTAGAGAGCTGCCGCGTCGGCAGTGTGGTTATGGTGCTCGGCTGCTGACCCGAAAGACGAGTGGTCGACACCGGCCTGGGCGGTCGCATTACGAGGAGGAGAAACGCTAGAGGCCCGCGCCCTGTCCGTTGTCAGTGTGTGTTAAAGAACCCTAGGCGGTCTAAATTATCCACACCCCTCCACTATGGCGTTCCTTACAGCCCGAGTAGATCTGAGGCATCACCAGCAGAAAACAAACAAAAAACAATTATTTTTACAGCAGTCATTTTTCAAAGTTGTCTTTGCTAAATTTCCCACGTTTCCTCGCGGAGAGATCAAAAGCTACACTGAACACTCCCTTGATGTATGTGCTGGAGGAAAGGGTATTATTATAACTTATGAACACCTTGCACAGCAGCTCATAGTGGCGCAGACGTGCCGGCCGCTGTTGCTTGCATGCTCGGTAGCCTCACAATAGAGGGCGGCCTGCTCAGGAGGAGCTGCGATAGTGTGTCGGCTTTATTTATTTTTTCCTTCTTTTAATTAGCAACTGCTACTACCGCCACTGACGATGCAGAGTACCCCCCCCCCCCCCTCCCACGTCGTCGTGATGCTCTCTGTTAAAGAATCGTTTTCATACGTGCGTGCTTGGTTTGGTTGGTTCTGGTAGGTTACCGGCACGTGCTTCACGTATTTTAATGCGGTGGGCTGCGGACAACGTGCTCCGAACTTGCGGAGGAACTCGCAACATTGTTAATATTCTGCCTTCGAAACCATGATAGCCGTGTTGTGCTCTACATGCGCTAGTAGAGTAATCTGAACTCATTTTTTTTCACGTCTTTCCTCGGCTTATCGTGCCCAGTCGGCTGCTTAATAGGAAATTTTGAGAAACAGACCGTTAGCGAATAACAGAAAGAGAGGCTCACTCACAGTTGCGGGATTTGAAGCCACAGGCGCGTTTGCCATTCCATGCAACCTAGAAGGCGAGCACCAGGCCAGGCCATCTCTTAGCAAATAAAGGCTGTGCTATAAATGCGTTTCCAACAGGTTTATAAATTTCATATTAATTTTGCATTTCTTGTTCCTATGCTAAAATTTCAATACGAATGCTTTCTAAGTATGCTAGGAGTAATATTTTGAACTTTGGGACAAATGCATGAAAGGTAAATTTTGTGTCCGCTTAGTATATTTATTAAACATTAAAAATACACTAAAATATACAATAAATAAGTTACTTTAGGTTAAAATACACTAGAGAGATACAATAATAGATTAAAATATTCTAATAAGATGCATTCAATACATTACATTAAAATAGACTAACAATACACAATGAATGGATTAAAAATACATTCACTTCGGCTTAAAACAGGTGTGCTAGTCGGACTCGCCGGATGGCACTGATCAATGTTGTGAAAAGCAGAAGGAATGACTGATCACGTTATGCATCAGGAGACATACAATTCCTGAGAAAACACGTTGTCAGCAATAAGTCTATGAGAATGCAATGTCAAGTGACGGGGCCTGATTGGGAAAGTTGTCGCCACACAGGAAATTCCAACGGAAAGTGTCGTCAGCAAACAGGAACTGCTACGACAAGCGTGTACCTTGTCTTGGTTTATATATACCCCAGAGAGAACACACACCATCTTGCCCGGTGACGCGCACAAGCGTCAGAGTGGTTGCTTTCGAATGGCGGTCCACCTAGAACCGAATTGCTATTTGTATCTTGCGTCAGGCATCGCTCACGAGTCGAACTGTCAACCAACAAGTACATGGGCGCCTATGGGAGCCGGTCGGCCCAGCCACTCGGGGTCCTTTTCGCTGGCATGGTAGGGCTCGGAGGTGCGCATGGCGCCCTTGCGAGTATAATGCTATCACTCTGTCCATACGTAATTTAAATAAGTTGTGATTGCCTTCCTGATAGAAGTTACCATAAACGAATGGACGACAGAAAAGGAAGAGTTTTCACTGTTCCCGGAAACGTGATTTCAAGCACGAGCTTATTCCACGGCATCTTGATGTGTGCTGCAAATATGCTGACGCGGACTACCTATTTGTTAGAATGGAAGTAGACTTCGGAGGAATTAATTTCGTTCTTTCGAAAGCACACTAGAAATATATCACCAACATGCAAATACGATTTCCCGAAACGCGATTTCCATCATCAGGTTGCTCAATGGCAGCTTGTAGTGTCCTGCAAATATATTTAGGCGGACAGCTCATTCGTTAGAATTGAAGTATATTTTAGATGAATTAATTTCTTACACTAAAGTACACTTTAAATGCACTGCCAACATGTCATTTCCCGAAACGCGACTTCGAGCACTAACTGTTCAGCGGTAGGTTGAAGTGTGCTGTAAATATGGTTAAGCGGACAGCTCATTCGTTTGAACTGAGGTATACTTTGGACGAATTAATATCGTTTTGGCTAAAGCACACTTGCAATACATTGACAATAAGCAAAAGCCATTTCCCGAAACACAATCTCGCGCAATAGATTGTTCTACTGCTGCTGAAAGTATGCTTCAAACGTGGTTAAATGAACTGCCCGTTGTTAAAATTGAAGTATACTTCACACGAATTAATTTCATATATAGAAATCTATACTTTGAATACATTGAGAAGATACTAAACCGCATACATATTTTTTCTTGTATTTGAAACGTGTTTGAAGCATGCTTTAAGTGAAATATTTTTGAAAAATCTTAAGAATAAATTTTAATACCAAGCAAAAATTTTAGGAACCTATGTCCGGCCTGTTTTAGTGCATTCATGAATACAAATTATGTTTCAAATACACGATAAATATCCCGCCGTATATTCCAAACGTATATTAGTTTTCACTAAGGAATGGCTTGCATCCAAGTGAAGAACCGGTTTGAAGAACCATTTGGAGCATTAGACTGTCGAAACGATGGCCCAGGGGTCACAGCAATCACCTTGCATTCAGGAGGTGCTGGGTTCGATCGCCAGTGCCGCAGGATAGCCACCTGTTTTCTCATAGTTAAACGATTCCCCCAGCGTGGTGCTCGACTCTTGGGGTAAAATGCTTCGGAAAAGGATCTAAGATCCACCAACACTCAGTGGCCAAATCCAACAATACAACCTCTCCATGGAACGGAGGCATGACATTCAGTGCCGCGTAACTAATTAATTTTGAGACTTACTTTCGAATTTACTACCATTGATGTTCGCTCCGCATATCTATGGGTACTATCCACAAAAAGAGAAGATGTACCGTGGAGGAAGCTGAAAATTTTTGTTCCCTGCAACTTAATATCGCACGTAAAGCACCCTCTTTCGGTAAAGAAATGTTTTTCTAGCTTACGGCTTTTTCCCTCCTGCTGATGTGTTGGTTGCATAGGTAACAGGCATGAGCAATAGAACCTTAAATGCACCCAGTGTCGACCTTCAATCTAGAAGTTGCACATTCGAAAAAGAAATTAAAAGTGCAAGAAATGCAAGGATTAAAAACGGCTACACGGGCTTCCTCGGTGTCTTCTATACGTGACGTTCTATTCTTGTTTTTGCTGCGCTCTTATTTTTCTACGCTAGAAGGTAACGTCGCCTGAATAATTCCATTCTAATAATAAAAATAACGCTAACATTAGAGCTGGTTTCCGGGCATTTTTTTGAATCCGCTGTGTTGGGTATAGCAGGAGGGAAGTTGCCGCGCCATGTTAGAGTACGGGCCGCTCGTACAACGAGCCAAGTGATATTTCTCGGGAGAATAACTCTCAGACACCAGTGGCCCGCTTGTGGTCCGGACATGACCTCGCGCGATGCCTCTTTATATGTAACAGAAAAAAGTAACTGAATTGCCGGGAAAGTTACCATTTGATAAACGGAACGATTAAGTGGAATCCAGAAGAAAATGTAATTTCTTAAAGGTATTCAATTACTTGTAACACATTATCTACAACTCTGGCTTGAACTGGTCTAGTGCAAGAACCACTAGCCACTACAAAAAAAAGAAAACAATTGGCCATAAGAAATCGCCCTTTTTGCTCAATTTTAGTATGATTTGTGTCACTTCTAATTCTAAAATAACAAAAGTCAAATGACAATAAATTGCCAGCATTTGCCAACGCAAATATTTTTCAATAATGACTTGTTGAAATATTGTTTGCGAAGCTTAGAGGTCAGATTGCTTAACAATATTGCGATTTAATTAGGCGCAAACGTTTAGCGAATTTCTTTTCGGTCACACCTGTACTTCAGTACATGTACCAGCACAGGGGCGTAATCAGCTACATAAAATTGAGCACCTAGAGTGCAGCCTGTGCAGAGTCAAGAAACCCGAAGGTGGCACTTCGGAGCAGCGTTTCACCAGAAAAGAAGCGATTTGTCTTGATAAATGGACAATTTATTCCACGAATTTCAAAAACGTATGTTACGCGTCATCAGCCAACCATTTGACTGTTTGATTGAAATAGTAAATGATTGTGCACGCCATAACACTGCTTATTTTTATGAGAGTCCTCCAAAGCACGTTCGTGGAAACAATGCTGAATTCCGTGAAGCCTCATGTTACCATTTTCTCATAATATAAACTCAAGCGACGATTTTTCACAACTTATCGACTTTGCTAAGCTCGGCTAGGCCTTGCAATTTTATGCGCCCCTCAGGTAAGGCTCAATGCCTTCGGTTTTGATATGCAGTTCTCGCGTAGTCACCAAGATTCCACGGCCATACGGTTGATCATCCTACTCTTGAAGAGCTGGTAAACTAGGAGAGTAATAAGATTCAAAATAGCATTAAATAAGCATTCGCGGACCAAGACATTGTTACCACTTTTCCGGTTTCTAGTATTTTCAGTACATTACGAGAGAGAGAGAAGGGGAAAAAGACAGAAGGGCAGGGAGGTTAACTAGGCAGAGCCTGGTATGCTACCCTACACGTGGGAAGGGGAACAGAGGGAAAGATAGAAAGGAGAGAGAGCAAAGGGATATGATCACTTTTCCACATGTCCGTTGGCCGTTACTTGCAGGGTACACAAGGCGCACACTGACAGTTCACAATCTTGGACTCAGTCCTGAGTGCTTCAAGAACTTGAAAAGCGCCTTCAGGGCTGTCCTCTGCAATGAAGGCTTGCTCCATGAACCCAGAAGCTTGGCTTCAGTAAGGGGCCGATGATCTAAACGGTGGAGAGTTGCAGCCAGGAGTGCACGCACACGCTGAAACCGAGGGCAGTTACAAAGAAGGTGTTCTATAGTCTCGTCGCACCCACAGATCTCACAAGAAGGAGAGTCTGCCATTGCGATTAAGTGGGAGTAGGCATTTGTAAACGCCACTCCCAGCCACAGGCGACACAACAGCGTAACATCGCAGCGGGAGAGGCCGGACGGAGGACTGAGTTGGAGAAAGGGGTATAGGCGGTGCAGACGGCATGTGGAGTTGCTAGTAGAGGACCATGACGCTAAAAGCTCTCTTCGGTCAAGCATTCGCAGATGTCTTGCTGCGTCGGCTCTAGTCAACGGTATCTGGACGATGTTGGCACTGCCGTGAGCCGCTCGAGCTGCAGCGTCAGCTGCGTCGTTCCCGACAATGCCAGTATGTCCCGGTATCCACTGGAAGACGATGTCATGGCCCTCTTCCTGTGCCTGGTGTTGGAGATGTCTTGGTGTTCGAGAGTACATTACGAGAACGTATTGCAACCAAATGGGATAACTTTTTCAGCGAGGCTGTATACCTCTACCGTCAAAGAAAATTTTCGTGCGGTCGTCGTCACCAGCAAAAAACGCCAAGGTAAAAATTGCATGTTACTCCGAGTTCAAAAGTACCAGACAGCATAAAAATTGTATATCATAATGATCATAAAGCAGTCGAAATGTAAAAAAAATGAAATAAAATTTTGAACCACACTCTAACACGCACAAATAAACAAATAAGAAATAGAGAGAGAGAACAACTTTATTGAAAATGCCTGCAGAATCGGTAAGGCTCCCTCCACGCAGAAAGGACAAGCTTTTACCGCGACGCGGCCACTAAGTCAGTCTCGTGCGTTGTGTTCCTCGAGGTCTTGGTCCCTCGCTACTTCCGCGGATCCGAGAGGGCCGCCGCCCCCTTCCTTGGTGTGCTGCCCCCAAATCAATTAAAAATATATAAAGGTAAATCTCCTTTTAAATCACGCATAAAGCATGCAGCTCAAGTATAATCCACTTGTCTCTGGTTTCACTCTTTGTACAGCCGCTTGTGTGAATATTTAAGTGACGTCGCAATAGGTATTTGGGTGTCGTTGCCGGTGAACAGTAGGTTTGCGGCTGTATCGAAAGGGGTTGATGTCATTCGAAGCCCTCGTGTGAAGTGCAAACCGCATGATGTATTATAACGGCGCCTGCAAATAATGCGAAGCATGTTCCTTCTCTCGGCATGAGTTTCCTGGTAAAGATTACGGTTGCCTTTTCGTGTCGTTGTCGTAAGCAAAAAAGATTAGCTGCGGTTCAACTACTCCTGAAGCTGGTTAGAGAGCGAAAGCTGTGATGTATCGGGTAAGTAGGCGCAGCTTGGCCTTTAACGTTGAGTTAGTTCCGCAAAATGAATAGGCAACGCACCTACCCTGTCAGTTGGCTGTTAAATTAATGGTTGTTCTCTAGAGGTTCACCACCCAATGAATGCTGCAGTGGCGCGTGTCTGCCACAACGTCGTCAGCGCTAATGCATGCAGCGCACATCTCTCTCTCTCTCTCTCTCCACCGCCATGTACTTCAAAGCACGATTGAGGAGTCCACTGCCTAATGGAGCCAGTTATGCGCCTTCCTTTCGTAAAAATCATCGTAGCCTAGAGCTTTGTCAATGCTAACGCCAATGAACACAAAGATAGCCGACGGTCTAAAGCTTCAGTGCCGTTTCTGCTACAACGTTGTGATGCCAATATATGCAACGCACATTTGTCACTACCGCCACGTAGCTTACAGCGCGACTGAGGTATCCACCGTCCCAAGGGGTCAGTCATGCACCTTTCTTTTGCTTTCGAAGAAACTTGAAAATTTGTTTTTGGGTAAAGTAATGGTAAAGCATCTGTCTCGTATCTTGGCAGACACCTGAACCGCGAATTAACGGAAGCGATTATTTAGGAAATCACAGAAGTAAGGAACAAAATGGCGCTGTAGTGGAGGTCTCCATAGTAATTTCAAAAACCTGGCGATCTTTAAGGTGCACTGACATCGCACAGTGCACGGGCGCCTTTGCGTTTCGCCTCCATCGAAACGCTGCCGCAGCGGTTGGGCTCGAACCCGTGTACTCCGGATCAGTAGCTGAGCGCCCAAACCAATGATTCGCCATTGGCCATAAGATGTTGAATACGCTGGTTCTCCTTTGAAGAAAAGGGAAGATTGGTTTTTAAAATTGCTTTTGAAGAAACGAATTGGCGCACTAACTGTCTCACATCGATGGACACCCTAACCGCGCCTTAAGGGCTTTGACCTCTGGCTCACTTGAAGCTCAAAACCGCAAGCACCGCGAAATTATTACGAGGTAGAGAAGTGAAACTGCTTGTTTAAAAACGCCGGGCTATAAATTTAATGCGAACAGCATACCTGCATTGAAATCAGGCAAACATCCCAAAGTTCCTGTACATTTCCCTTGTCTGTGGCTTCCCTCTTTGTACAGCCACGTGTGTGAATTTTCAAGTGATGTCGCAATGAGTAATTGAAGGTGGTTGGACAGCAAAGCTCTAAAATGACATCCAAAGTGTGGATTGAAGCCACAATTTTTTTCGAGCACATTTCCTCCTCGGCACAAACAGCTCTGCTTTTTCGAAAGCCGTTTTTTTCATGGACAAACTTGTCTACTATCGTGCCTTCGAATATATATATATATATATATAATAAAAGGCTGGCAGCATATTGAGTTGTGCTCAGTTCAAGAATGCAATATAAATCTACCATTTTAAAACTTTATTCATACAACCTCTATCCGCAAAGTTCCAAGAGTGAGTGTATTAAAAAATTCGTTTAACATTGAAATCATTTGTGCAGGATTCCTTCGAAATAGTTTTCCTTGCAGTCTATACACCGCTTCCAACGCTTCTCAAGGCCTTGGAAACAGTTGGAAAACGCTTCTTTTGGCAGGGCTGTCAGCTCCTTAGCCGTGGCGTCTTCCATAGCCTCCACGCTCTCCATCCAGCGGCCTTTTAGACCTCTCTTCTCACGAGGAAACAGAAAAAAATCGCATGAGGAGAGGTCAGGAGAGTATAGCGGATGGGGAAGTACTGCAATGCTATGCTTGGCGAGACATTTTGTCACGCTGAGCGCTGCGTGCGGCCTCGCGTTATCGTGAAGAAGGCTCCATTGTCCAGATGACCATAATTCAGGGCGACGGCGTCGCAGTGCATCACGCATGTGATGGAGGACGCGGATATAAAACTCCTCCTTGAGCGTCTGCCTTTCTGGGACGAACTCGTGGGGTATGACACCTCTGGCTTTGAAAAGAACTATCAGCATCGCCTTTGTTTTGGTCTTCTGTCGCCGCACCTTTCTCGACGCCGGAGAGCTTGTGAACCGCCATTCGGCGCTGTGCCTCTTTATTTGAGGATGGTATTGGAAACACCTTTTTTCTTCTTCAGCATTGATTCTGTCGACGAATGCAGCATTTCTCTCTGCCTCTGAGAGCAAATCAGCGCTCACTGAGGTCCGCGTGTACTTCTGGTCCTGTGTGAGGGAGTGCGGCAAATGTCTGGCATTCAGCTTTTGTTTCCCCGATTTCTCACGCAAAATTTGGTGACATGTCTTACTAATGTGGAGAGCATCTGATAGCATACGGAATATAATGGTGTGGTCCTGATGTACGATTTCCCTGATCTGAGCTGCTTTTTTTTCATTCCGTGAGGTTGAAGGGCGCCCTTGCCTTGTGTCGTCTTCCACTGACGTTCTCTCCGAAACGAACCTCTTGTGCCACTCGTTAACTCTCGCCCGCGATAATGTCTCGTTGCCGTAAGCTTCACGAAGAAGCTCATACGTCTGTGTGGCTGTCTTGCTAAGCTTCACACAGAATTTTATGCTTTCACACTGTTCGAGGTGGACGTCCATCTCTCCACATTCACTCACTGTATAATGCGCAGACTTCTAGTGATGACGTTTTATTTTACATGTTGTGCGATCTAACGGCTGCCGCAGCAATTACCACAAATAGCTTAGCTTAGCCCGAAATGATGGCGCTACACATACGCCCCAATTTTTGTTTTGGGGATTCTTTTCTAGAGAAAAAAAAATCAGTCTCCAAACTTTACGGGAGAAGCTTGTAGTATGTCTAGAATGTTCTTGTCGCAATGGCTGCGAGAATTTTTCTAAGCATAAATTAATCATCGGCCGCTCAGTACTTTCATTTTGACATTCTAGATGAGTTTTCTCTTGGACCTTTTCATTGACATTTACATCCACACTTCTGCATGCATTGTATGATCAAGTAGCCACCTCTTTGCGGACCTACAGGAGGTTTGTATTGAGAAATGTCTGCCCTTAAAGTATAATACAAAACCAATTTTAACTCAATGCCTGGTGAACAAGCCTGATGAGCATAATCATTTTCATTTACGGGGCGAATATATTTACTGTAGTTGGCGACAGACGCCTGAAAAAAAAAATGTCCGAGTCTGTAACAAGTCTCCATAACCTACCTTCCAAGCAAGTGTATTTCGTGATACAAACTGCTTATTGCCAGAAGCCTAAAAATGCACAGTGAACACCGTGTGGAAATTGATCACTTTAACCGATATAACCGATGCTTCCGCTTGCATATTTCCATAAATAATCTTCTTTCTAAATTTGTTTAATGCAGGCACACAGCTGTGTCCCCATATATTCATTCTGCCCCATAAATCATGCAGTTTTCGCAAAATTATATGTACTTTGATGATCTGTTTACAAAGCTGTAATTAGCTTCTAAGTCCCGCATACTGCCACCAGTTGGGATCCTTGCCAGAAATACTTTAACGCGGCAACGTTAAACAGTTCGTGTTTGAGAAAATCCCGCGTCGCCTTTGGCGTCACTGACTGTGAGTGAAAAATCGACTAAAAATGTTCAGGGAACCAACCTATGAAGCAGGCGGGCCACCTAAGTCATATGATCTTGCGGCGTCATCACAGCCCAGCCACCAGATTGTGAGCAAACTGCCTGCCGTGGCAGACGGCGGTTAAAGATTGGTCACTCAGGAAGAGCAACTTGGGCTACACAAGGCCCATCGGTGGCAGCACCTGTCGCCGCAGGGCAGTCGAGCATCGCTTTACGACTGCGCACTGCGCCAGCAGTGGTATGAGCACTCCCAGTGATCGATGAATGTAGGAAATGGTACATTCTGCATGCAATGAATTAACCCATGACGCTATCGCACCATACCTTATGGCACAGCTTATGTGTCCCTTCCAGTTTTTATTTGGGTATTTGGTTGATTCTATTTAATCGCAGTCGTGCACCATTGGTGAAGCTGAAAGCTAATCTTTTTCTTGTGTTCATTGAGATCTGTCTGAAATACCTTGCTTTTAAGGCTTTTATTAACATCTGCCATTATTCAGTACTGCATGAAACATTTTTTGCTTTCTCCCGAAGTGTGTGAAGTAATAGTAACCAGCGCAAAAGGTTAATTACGTTTCAGCATTCCTTCGCTTCCCGATCGCGGAAACGAAAGCGCCTTTTCAGAGGTGGAATAGAAGATAGTAAAAGTTAGTATGTCGCAGTCTATTAGCCATGGTTGTGCAATTAGTGACAGCAAAGTTTTCACGCAAGTGATTGCATTTGTTGCTGTCTGATATGTTCATCATGTACCCTAACCTTCTACACATTCAACTGTAGTTGTTCAATATAATGGATAAAAAATTAAGGACACATTTTTCCATCCCAACTAATTGAAGAATTGTTTCTTGCAGGGTGCTCAATGAAGATGGCCAAGCTGCTAGGAATCTTCTTGGCTTTAATTATATTAGGAACCTTAATCGCTTCAACTGAGGTGTGATCTTTTACGCATCTACTAAAGTTTCTTCATTCATATATACATAGTCACTACTGTGGTTAATCTTTAAAAAACGTTTTCAACACGTTTTTGTACTTTTAGTTGAATATTTTGGTTGCTTCTTTAGAAATTGAAAATCCAGTGCCGCCAACTTTACCGTCTGTCGAAGTCCCCACTTCCGCATGGAGGGCGACGAGAGTTTGTTCCAAAACAACGAAATCTTCAAGTCTTTGTTTGCATAAAGGACCACACGTCGTAGCACAGGAGCAAATTCTTCTGGGCTGCAAACTTTTCACATAGGGTGTACATCAGATTATACATTTCGCTTAGAGAGTAACCGGAATAAGTAATAAGACACCAGGTCCAAATGGGCACCGCATTTTACACTGTTGTGTACAGCTTAATACATCTATATGCCTTACTGTTGTTGCGTCTATTTAGCATCGCTAGAACATCCTGCGCATCTCAGATGAATTGTAGAATGTGCTGAAGCACAGGAAAAAACAGGCATGATTTATTTACTCTGTAAACCGGTAATCACCCCCTTCCCCCTCTATTCTTATTTCAAGACCCAACAGACGCTGGTTCGATCCCGGCCGCGCGCGGCGTCGCAGTTCAATGTAGGCGAAATGCTCGAAGCTCGTGTACTGACCGATGTCACTGCGCGTTAAAGAACCATGCAACATGAAGAATTGGACTCCAAGGCAAGGCAAGCGAGCAGAGTGGTGCAGAAATTTTGGTGGCAGAAGAGATTTGCAAGCTTGCGTGGATGAGGTTGCCGTATCCAGCACAGGAACGACTTAACTCGAGCAGATATGGGAGACGTTTTTGCCCTGCAGTGTGAAATAGTCAGGAAGGTCATGTTGAAGATAGGTGATTACTTGTTCTCTTAGTGCGGGGAGTCAGACTGAGGCATTTATTGTAGGGCTCGCCCACACGCCCCATGTCGTCTGCCCATCTCTTGGTCTTTCCGCTACCACTCTCGCCCTCCGTCCCCTGAAATAAAAGAGGAAAGGCGATTTTTCTTACTTCATATAGCAACCAGCCACCGTCGCCTCCCAATATTTTTCGTCTTCCTTCTACCTTGTGCTCTCTCACCCCAGGAAAACTTTTCTCTCCACTTTGGCCGCTACCACCCGTGGCAGGTGAAGGCTTCAAGGAGCAGCTCAGACATGTACATTATATCGAAAAAGAGCTGTTAATGATAACACATATCTTTTATGACTATTCCTAAGGACGCGATTGACGTTTCGGGGCTGAGGCTGGGTGCTTGAAAACGAAGTGATACTAGCCAGCATTCGACACCATCGAAGCGTTTTGCAGTTAGAATCGAACACAGACAAACCTTAACCCATATTTCTATCCATAGCTAGCCTGTTTAGACCTCAATGCATAAGGCTGCTATAATGATCCTTGATGAACTGAGGTTTAGGGTAAGCTATGAAGTGCTCAATTTTCAAAATGTGCAAGCGACGATAGAATCGGTGGAGTACGGCAAGAGAGTCGTTTCCACCGGGAAGATGAAAGTTGGTACTGAATCTGAGCAAATTTATCCCACCAAGATTTTACAGCTAGGTTGCATTTATCATGCTTTCAAGAAACAGCTCAAAATTCGGACAAGAGAAAGAAGAGCTCGTGAACGTCTAATTGTGTCCTCTCTTCTGTCCATCATCCGCATTTTGCGCTGCCTTCTTCGGAACATGCATCACCAAATAGCCCGGCAGCTTGCTCTCCTGAACGGCATTTACCATCATCATGGTACTAAGAAGATAGTAATAATTATCACTATTTTTGTATGATCAACTAACAAAACCGGAATGCTCCCTGTTTGTAAACAAGTTAGTTTCATGGCTACGTATTGTTTGGAAAAGAAAACAGTGTAATGAGTTTCTTATTATTACTGCGAAACCCTCATTACCCTATAGAATCTATACTTTTGGTTTCTGATTTTCTGCTTTTTCTATGATTATTCGATCAAACATGTAGATTTTGAATGTGGTCCTTGGGGTATTTTAAGGAGTGCAAGTTTAGGCAGTACAAGGAGGATTTGAACATTGCATACATCGTAAACTTCTATAGGCAATATTCGTTATTGCACCATCGTAGCTGTTACTACATGCGTTTCAGGCGTAGATCTGGTGATATCTATCATAAAGCAGCATATGGCCGAAATTAATACGTCATTTATTGCTCCTATTAGGAGCATTTGTGGTGCGTTAATAAATAAACGTGGCCAAAAAGGTGATATAAAATTCTAATGAGTCCAGTTCGATCGAAAAACTGAAGTCACGTGCACTTGAAAATAAGAAAACGCCGTAGTTCTTCCAAATACATCGGTGGTTCATTCGTAATTGAAAATGGATTGAATATCGTAAACTTGCGGCGTACGCTCCGTGGTGAGTGCTTTCGGTTACTCAGCCGGAAGACCTGATTTCAATGCCGGCCGCGGCGATCGCGTATCGATGGAGCGGGAACACAGAAGGTTTTCGTGTGCTGCTCAATGTGAGCGTACGTTAAAGAACGCCAGGTAGTCTAAATTAATCTGGAGCCTTCCAATGCGGCGTCCCCTCGTAGACCAGGTATACCTTTGAGACTTTAACTACAAAATTTTCAGCACATATCCTAACGTCTTTGATGGCTGCAGGAGAATGTTCCCATGTATCGCGTTCCCTCTTGAACAGCGTGCTTCATTTTTTTAACCTTGATTCAATGCTTCCACTTCCTCGGTAATGAGAGCGCTCTGAGAGTAAAAATAAATGAAATGAAAAAAGAGCACCATAGCTGTATAGCTTAAGTGAATATTTTCTGTCAGAATGAGTAGAAATCCTGCAATCTTGTGATCGTGATAGAATTTTGTTAGAAGCTCAAAGTCATAGCCGAAATACGTGCTTCGGGTGGAAGCCTTTCGACTTGTTGGCATTTTCGTTTTCTGCCTGATAATGGCTCGGCGAATGTCAAAATTTTCGCGAGGAATACTTTTTTAACGGTAACCGAGGAAAAAAGATGAGGAAACTGACAAGGACGTGGACTACCCAGCGGTGACCTTTATAAAACGTGTTGATTAATGAAAGTCTCTCTGAATTGAAATTTTGTAACGGGTGATCTTCATCCAATAAGCACCTGAAAAACCGTGTCTCCCTATGATTTTTGTACAGGATGGACCGGTTATGCTAAAAGCTACCATTGATAACCATGGTATTCATGGTAGCAGGTCGCTGACCGAAACCGCAACGTCAAATGGTATGTTACTGAAATGATGCTCGACGCCCAAGTCGCAGCACAGTGTGTCCCCTGCATCAATCGCGTGCAGATCTGAACTTCGCGGGCGTGCGCTCTGTGACGAAGTCTAATTTTATCTAATTTTCTCTAATTTCTCTAATTTTATCAGCGTCGCAAGCTCGCATACCTGTGTCACGTCAGTACTAACTCTTTCGTTACACTTTACGGGCTTATCGCTTTTTTTCGCACTCGTGTCCTCCATAACTGAAACGTTTTCTGAATAATGCAAAGCCTCAACTTGAGGAATTCAGCAATGTTTAACTGACAAGTTGCGCCCTACCTATCAAAGCATGGACCCCGAGCAGCACGTCACATGATAATGACACCATAAAAAGCTCACCTTCACGTTTGTGGTAGTTACGATGCTTGTGCCCCATGTTCCACGAACAGCTAGTCGTGCAAATTCACATTTTTTAAAGGAATACACATTTGCTAAGTAACTGCAACCTAACTGTAAACTGTTCATTGATATTCCCATTCTGAACAAAACGTTTCGGCCTATATTTTGTGGGTCCTTACTCTATATGCAAGAAAGATCAAGGCTTAGAAATTGTAACCACAATTGCATGGTACTTCGCAGGCCTCAGGTTGTGATCAAGACGAGGTCAAAAAGCATTGCAGCGGCGGACTGTACCCGGAGAACATATGTCCGGATATACAGAGGAAGAGGAGGTGCAGTAATGGGGACAAAGTCTGTTCGTGTCCAGACGGGAAATGGAGGCAACCGGGAACCATGCGATGTGTGGATGAGTCTAACTGTTGCGGAGGAAAATATTGTGCATGGGCGCATCACTGTCCGTCCTGTCATGGTAAATAAAATACTAGTCATAAGCTATAGGACCACAAGCAATAGAATTATAGTCATATCTGTTCTTTTTTTTCAATGAGAATGGCAGTCTGAAGGTTTTTTTTTTTCAAGTCTCGAAATCTATTAGAGGTGATATTCTGAACTTCTGACTGCACGCACTATGATGATTTAGTTTGATACAACTGTGCAGAGTTCAACTTTTTCACTTTCTCCAGAAGGGCAGCCTTAGTCGGTGCTGAAGCAGAAAAAAACTTGGCGCTTCGGCAAGCACCTCAGCTCTGTAAGGCTGCTGATATTCTATTTTTGTCAAGCATGTATTCTAATTGCGCTCTCCAGGAAATGCTCAGCTAAACAGTTAAAAAACGAAATATAATATCAGTGTTTTCACTGCCAGCTCTTTTCTTAAGCGCAGATAGATGCTAGTGATTTCATCCATGACATACGCGAATTTTAATAGGGCACTGTTTGGAGGGCTCATGAACACATTTTCGAATTGAAGAACTGCTTTTTGCAAATTTACTTTTTGGTGACTAGCATTGCGTTAGAGGATAAGAACGAACATACACACTTCAATAAACATGACCAAGAGAGCCAGTGCATAGCATCTTTAAAATTTACACGTAAGTCCTGGTACAGAACTAGTCTATTACAATTACCAAGGTTCTGCTAAACTTTCAAAGACCTTGTAAGATGGTTACCAAAGATACATGCAGCCAGATACCCGAAATAGCCGTTAGGCGCCGCGATTGCTGAGTGGTTATGGTGCTCTGCTGCTGGCCCCAAGACGCAGGTTCGATGCTAGAGGTCCGTGTACAGCGCGACGTGAGTGCACTTTAAAGTAGCCAAGTTGGGAGAAATTATCCGCAGCAAGCCGCAAGGGCATCTCTTATGGCCTGTGTTCTTTGGAACGTTAAAACCATAAAAAATTGGTAAACAAAATTTTAAAATTGAGACTTTTGCACTACGCCTGGAGGATGTCATGCTCATTTATTAGAGGTTTACACGTTCAGTGCGCTAGGACTTAATACATAACATCTCTCCTTCATCTCAGTTTTGCTGGATGCGGGACAGCTTTTTGTATTACTTCTAATTTTTATCGGTGAACTACCTGAAATGCTTCATCAAGGCCTCTGTAACTTTGTGCATACATCATCATCATCACCCTGACTAGCTCGACCAAACTACCTCGACCTTCTTGTCCGGGGAGCATTTATTGTTCTTGATTATTCGGCTGGCTTCCAAGAATATTCTCCCCTTAGCGTAATTGCTTATGGCTATGCGCTTGTCGCTAACAACTACCCCGCTATCGTTATCATATATGGCGAGCGCGATGGCTAATTCTTTGGCCACTTCGGCGTGTGGGGACTTCACGCTTTGTGGAGTGGATAAGCGTGCCGGCACAGTCGACGTCCGCAACGGCGTATCGTCCATCTCTTTGATATTCGGCATCGTCCACGAAGCGCACTTCCCTGGCTTTTCAGTTGACTCAAAGCAGGGCCACGGCTCTGGTCTGTCTTCTGCCTTGAATATAGGTTGAGTGTACGTTTGGAGGGACTGGAGTGACATTGATGGCGTTTCTGACGTTCCGCGGAATAATGTTCTTGTTGGCGTGTTGGCGGTGGTAGCCGCTGCCAAGCCGCTCGAGTTTGTGTGGTCCAACGGTGGTCGTTAGTCTTTCTAGTTGCTACATGTGCTGCGCCTCTCCCAGTTGTAGCAGCAGCTCCGTGCTGGTCGAGTCTGGCAGCCGGGTGCCGTGTTGTATCCTCTGCGTATAATGACGTCTATTTTGTTCTCTTCCGACTTGTACGAGTAGTGAAAGGCGGCCACTTAGGTTATAGGACACATGACGAAGCAAAACCGAGTCGTATCAAGCTCTCCTCTCTCATGCCACATCTGCTGTTGGTGACTGTATTCAGTAACCTCATATCATTGGTGTCTTGTGCACGAGTTTGCTGACCGTCTCGCCGTTTACGCCGCCGGATTCGATGGTCCTGCTTAGGAATTCCTTTTCACGGTGTGTAGCCTGATATCTTCATATTCAGCCTTCTGCTTGGATACGTTGGGTGGTCATCTCTTCTGGGTGGGCCGGTACAGCAGGAGCTCCGACGTATTGGGCGAGAGTCGGAGCCCCGCATTTCTCATTTGTTCTTCCACGAGATATATCGCTTCCTGCAGTGACAATTCGATTTGCCCGTCGCTGCCAAGGTTAACCGAGATTGTGATGTCGTCGGCTTAGATCGTACACTTGTAGCCAAAATTAGTCCCCATGGGAGCAATAGCAGCCGTTAGTTCCCGTGAGTAGCGCGAAAGGAGCAACTGTGACCGCGTGCGTGACGTGTGCAGGCTTCACGGACCAAATGCCTAGTGCTTGGCCTGAAAAAGACTAAGTGAAGGACGAACGACAGAATTTTCTCCCTCTGCTTCGCCGTTGCTCTCCAAACATGGCGGCACCCCTCAAACCAGGACCCCTCACTTCTCACTAAATTTGCAGTTGTTACTCCCTTTTCAGTGCATTCACTGGAGACAAATTGGGCACAGGTTTTTCGCTTCGTCTCATTTGGCCTATAACAAAACGTATGAGCAATAAATTTGCTTTATTTTTCCTTTAGGGGAACGATTCTGCCGCTGCTAGGTTAAAGAGGTGCGTCCGTTTGTTCTGAAAAATGTTTTCCGTCCTAACAACAAGATGACACTACTATTCTGCACTTATCGTTGCTTCTCTGTCTGCAAACTAAAAGAGGGATTGTGAGATATGGAGTAACGTCCCGCGAAAGACCTGCGTTTAGCGTATCGAAGCTTGCATACGCAACTGGTACGTTGAGAGCTTCGCTTTATACACTTTTCTAACCATATGTGAGTACGCCAAGAGAGGCAAGGTGATGGCTGTGAAGTGTGAAGGAGGCAGCATTTCGCAGGCGGATACCGCAAGCTCTCGCCGCCGATTTCCCAAGTGTACTGAGCCATAAGGCCAGTGACAGCACCGCCGCTGTCCGTGCCGAAGAAGATGGACTGTTTTGCGTGCGAAAAAGGCTTCTTAGAATCGAAGCGACAGACAGCTGGGAAAGTGCATAAGAAGTACTACGAGCTCCAATACGTACCGAATGTGAGTTGAAAGGCTGAGCGTTCAGCGAGCATAAGTAGTTTCATTTCGTTGCCGTTTGTTTACGGGGTTAGTTGATGCTGCGTAAGTAGCGGTGACACTTAGCAAAACGATGGGCAGCAAATATTCTATTCCAAAGTGCCGCTGCCCGCTACTTCTGTGCTTCTGTATACGGCCTTCTCTATTACTTTTCAACAGGCCGCAATGAGCAGCTGCCTGTGTCTACAAATAAGGCACCTTATTCGCAAAAAAAAGGAAAGAAAGCTAGGATTTGCGGTTTTAAAGTAACGGCTGGTACGTATGCACGGTTCGACACTTCTTTTTGGCCAAAAACGCGATTTCAACCACTCAGCGTTTACCCGCCGCGGTGGCTCAGTGGTTAGGGCGCTCGACTACTGATCCGGAGTTCCCGGGTTCGAACCCGACCGCGGCTGCTGCGTTTTTATGGAGGAAAAACGCTAAGGCGCCCGTGTGCTGTTCGATGTCAGTGCACGTTAAAGATCCCCAGATGGTCGAAATTATTCCGGAGCCCTCCACTACCACACCTCTCTCTTCATTTCTTCTTTCACTCCCTCCTTTACCCTTCCCTTACGGCGCGGTTCAGGTGTCCAACGATATATGAGACAGATACCGAGCCATTTTCTTTCCCTAAAAACCAATTGTTGTTATTATTAACCACTCAGCGTTTACTTTAAGCCTTAACTTAGCTTGCTGCACAACCTCATGACAGCAAAATGACCGTACTTTGCTCTGAACAGCAATATGTTTTATTAAAATTCGAGCGTTAAACCCAAACAATGTGTGTGATCTGTATATAAGGCGTTTACTTTCAACTCTGCACTGTCTGCTGTGGTGACCTGGTTATATCGTGCTTGGGTTCCAATCCAAAGGTGGCGAATTCGAATCGTGGTAATTTCATGTGTCTTGATTTCTGTGTCCTTTCGTGTCTTAATAAGTCGCAGTGGTTTGTATAGGTGCTATATGTAATAAGTGCTTCCGCTCGGACAGTCCCGCTCTAATTTTCACTGGAAATTGCGCTTCGTTTGCATTTTTTTTGTAAAGGCTGCTCCCGGAGACTAACTGTTGCACCTCTTTCCTAGGGGACCAACAGCTGCACACTTTGCAGTTGATCCCGAAAAGGACTAATGGTTGCGGAAAATCAGTTGGTCTCCGAAGAAACAAACCTCTCACCCACTTTTTTGGCTTAGAGTGTACGTTGGACATTTTCGACTTTTTGGAAGTTGCACCGCGAGAACTAGGGAACCAGTGGTAATCCTAAAGCGACTATGCAATGAATAAAAAGCCGCTTTCAAATGTTTCCAATGCTTAAAAATGATGCTAAGAACCATTCACACCGAGTATAAGTCTTCGAAACTGAGCCGGCAATTTATTATGAATTTTTAAAAACCGTGTTTTTTAAATTTCGCGGTATGATTGGTGTCTTAGAAAACATAGCGCAAAAAAGGACACGGACGACACAGAGGTGTCCTTTTTTGCGCTATGTTTTCTAAGAACTGTTACCAACTAGCCCAAACCAAGCTACTGTTATATGATTGGTGGGCTCGTAGTGACCGATTTTGTACTAAAATCGTGAAAAAAGACATCACTGTACCCATGACGTCGCCAGGCCACAACACGCTGTCATTCTCTTGAGACACGGCAGCCACGACGTCACGGGTACACTTCCGGTAGCCGTGAAAGTCGTCTGCTCGTGCCGCCGCGCGACTCTCTCGGGCAAGCGCGAGCCAGGGCATAGCCTTACCGCATATGGTTTCAATTTTCATCTGCCGCCTCCTTCCGTCGGGAGTTCCGGAGCCACTCGCAGTGGCTAGCCGAGTCGCTACTGACGTCGCTGGCGTTCAGCCGGTACGGCGTGAACGCATAGGGCTCGATGCCCATCGCGGCCGTAAGAGCGAGCAGTCGCGCCTGAAGGGCCGGGTTCATTACTGCTAATTACAAAAGACGACAAGCAAAGAAACTCGACGTGCGCCACAAACACGCCGCCGACGCTGCTGTTGGGGTGCTAGGAGCGACAACCGGAAGTTTCAAAAGGAACGTCAGCGGATGACGTGTTCATGGGTGGGGCCCAGTCCCAGAGATGTTTCCTTTATTTTTTGTTTGGTGCCCCGCGTGAACGAGTTGAGGGGGGAGAGGAGGAGCGTAATTTTAATCGTCTATATCCTCGTTGTTATTGATGCTAGCTTAAAAATTCTTGCGTTGGGGTGACGAGTGATGAAAAGCCTATCTCTCGTCAGCTTTACGTAATCTCAATTGATTTATTGCATAGTCCCTTTAAGACCCAGTGCTAATCTTGCCTTCGAATCAAATGACTTGCTGAAGCCCATTTCTTACTCTTGATTTCCACTAGGATGTCATTAACCCGCGTTTGTTCCCTCACCCACTCTGCCCGCTTCTGGTGTCTCAACGTTACACCTATCATTTTTTTCCCTGGCTGGCTGCGATGTTCCTAACTTAAGATAAACCCTTTTCGTTAGACTCTACGTTTCTGTTCCGTAGGTGAGAACCAGTAAGATGTAGCTGTTGTACAATTTTCTGTTGAGGAATATTGGTAAACTCCCATTCATGATCTGAGAGAACCTGCCACATGGGCTTCACTCCATTCTTATCCTTCTAGTTATTGCACTCTCACGGTCCGGATCAGCTGTCACTACCTGCCCTAAGTAGACGTATTCCTTTACCACTTCCAACCCCTCGCTGCCAGTTGTGAGCTGTTTTTTCTTGCTAGACTGTTGAATATTACTCTGGTTTTCTGCATGTTAATTTGTAGACCCCGCGTTCTGCTCTTCTTGTCTAACTCACTCATAATGATTTACAGTTCACCTCCTGAGTGACACAGCAAGGGAATGTCATCAGCAAATCGCGGATTACTTAGGTATTCTTAATTAACTCTTATTCCGAACTATTCATAAATCAGGCCTCGGAATACGTCCTATAAAGAGGCGGTGAATAGCATTAGCGAGACCGTGTCTATTTGCCTGACGCTCTTCCTTATTGGAATTTTATGGCTGATTTTATGAAGGACTATGGTAGCTGTGCAGTTGCTATATATATCTTCCAGTATTTTGTCATATCTCTTCGAAATATATTTTTCTGAATTAATTCAAGATAGTTGTCTCCCACTTGATTGGAAAACAGCTGAAATTATTCCTACATATAATTCTAGTGACGCATCACTGCCATTTTTATTACAGACCGATCTCTTTGACAAGTACTTGCTCTGAAATTCTAGAACACGCTACATTAAAGTTTCTCCAAGAGCATGCTGAAGCCGAATACGTTATCCATCCCAATTGCATGGCTTTAGTGCAGGTCTGTCTACTGTAACCCAACGTGCGGAGCCCTTTCACTACATTCCTCCGGCAAATAATAACGGGAGTCAAACATAATTATACTCGACTATTCAAAGGCTTTCGTACATGTGCCAGAAGTCAAATCGCTTTTTAAGCTAAGCCATGTACTCGATGAGGGACCCGCTCTCAAATCGATAGCCAACTTCTTGTCAGAACGCCAAAAATTCGTGCAATTTGATGATTACGCTTTAAGTACTGTAACGGTTGTCTCCGCAATTCATTAACGACTTAGCGAGCCGCGTGGATGTAAGCATGCGTATGTTCGCAGATGATTGCGAGCTCTACAATGAATTAACTAAACCAGAAGATGAAGCGAGGTTAAACGCAGCCCATAACATCGTACCGCAGTGGTGTAATAGCTGTCTAATGGCCATTAACCTAAAAAAAACGGTCGTTATGTCAGTGACAAAAAAATCAAAGCTTAACTACTCTTATAATATTGGTAATGTCATTCTAAAAACCGTAACGGAAGAGAAGCACCTAGGCATTGATATCTCTCAAAACCTTGCACCAAAGGAACACGAGTAAAATATAACCAAAACCGCAATGACCACACTTCTCTTCCTTAAGCGGATCCTACGTTTTCCTTCTTCCGAAACCAAGCTATTGGCATACAAAGCTCTTATGCAACTAATATTTGAATACGCGAACATCGTTTGGTTTTCATATGCACAAATGACACAGTTATGCTCGAGTAAGTGCAAGGAAAAGCGGTCCGTTTTATCTATAATAAATACTTGCGCATTGATTCCCCCACAGGACTGCTTATTCGCGCAGACCTAGATACGCTAGCAAGCCGCGCAAACTTGCCAATGCTGAAATTTTTGTACTTGGTAATACATAGAGCATTTAACTTTAACACTACTACGTATGTCACTTTCAAACATTCCAGTTGAATGCCCCATACGCACGAATATACACTTGAAGAGTACACTTGTACCAGAAAGTAATGCTACTTTTTTTTCCCGGGGGCATCAAGCGAATGGAACTCTTTAGATAAGCTGGTCACTTCACAATCTTTTCTGCAAAAGTTTGTGCAGTGTGCCGCAATAGCGTGCTTTCTACAAGGTGAAATTGAGTGTCTTCTTCGTTATTGTGCCTTTTATTTGGTGTAAGATTCTTTTTTTCGCTGTGTTCTGATTGTATACCAGACGTATTCAACTTGTATATGAACCCATTGCAGTAACAGTTCCAATTAGGAACTGAGACTACATAAATAAATTATATATATATATATATATATATATATATATATATATATATATATATATATATATATATATATATATATATATATATATATATATATATATATATATATATATATATATATATATATATATATATATATATATATATATATATATATACGCGTGAGTGTGTGTATATGTGTCCGCTCTTTGAAGAAACATGTACCATACCAAGCAACGGTTTCGGACGGTGGATTGTCCTTCATTAGGGTATAATGATGTCTGAAGATAAAGATTAACATATTCAGTGCTTTGGGTTGACACATGTTCACACATGCCAGCATGTGTCAACATTGATGGCCAAAAGGGTTGGATGCTGCGAATTCCAAAAACGCTCATGAGAATGCAAACCGAAGTGGTTGCTTAGTTCTGAGTAAAATTTTATACATTCCACTCTCAGTGTTCATATAATACGTTGTGAGAGTGGCTAAACTGACTTACAGGTAGGCTAAGTGCCGTAAAGATTGGAGGGTTTAAATAGCGACGGCTCCTATGAGGCTGGGAAAGAATACTTTGTATTTTCAGAGAAACAGGACACATTCACTCTGTACAACAGTATCGCAAGAAGAATTTGCAGTTATATTTGCAAGATGAGAACTATGATGATTCAATATACAATAAAATGAAAAACAGAACTCATTGTGTTTAGGGCGTACATCCCTATGTCCTCTCATACAGCTTTACAGTAAGGTTCAAGACTTTTTCTCAACAGCAAAAAAAAAGAGTGATTGTTGGTGCTAGCTACGCGCTTGTGCCCGGTGTCCCACGAACAGCTGGTTGTGCAAATGTAAATTTTTAAAGGAAGGCACGTTTGCTATTTGCACCCTAACTGCAAACTGTTCATTGCTTTTCCTATTGTGGCGAGAAAGTTTCGGCATATTTTTTTATGGGCCTTTACACATTATGCAAGAAGTCTCAAGGCTTATAATTTATAACCATAAATGCATGCAACATTGCAGGCCCCCATGAATCGTGATCACGACGAGGTCAAAAAGCCGTGCAGCGGTGGACAGCTCTCGGCAAACATATGCCCGCACATAAAGAAGAGGAAATGCAGTAATGGCGACCAAGTCTCTTCTTGTCCCGACGGGAAATAAAGGCAACAGGGAACTATGCGGTGTGTGGATGAGTCCAGCTGTTGTGGAGGCAGATTTTGCAAAGTGCCGCGTAACTGTCCGTCCTGTCATGGCAAATAAAATCCTAGTCATAATCTACAGGACCGCGAGCAATTAAATGACAGTCTACACTGCTCTTTTTTAGTGAGAATGACAATGTCTGAAGACTTTTCTTCAAGTATACAACTGTTATATAGATGATGTTTTGAACTTCTGACTCCACGCACTGTAATAATTTAGATTGTTAAAACTGTGAAGACTTCAACTTTTTCGCCTTCTCTAGAAGGACAGCCTTAGGGCTGAAGCAGAAAAAACTTGGCGCTTCGGCAAGCATCTCAGCTCTGTAAGGTTGCTGAGATTCTATTTTTGTCAAGTATGGATTCTAACGGTGCTCTCCAAGATGTGCTCTGCAAAACAGATATAAAACAGATATATTTTCAGAGTTTTGACTGCCAGCTCTTTCTGTTCTTAAGCGCAAATAGATGCAGTGATTTCATCCATGACATACATGCGTTTCAATAGGGCACTGTTTGGAGGCTTCAAGAACACATTTTGTAATAGAAGAACTGCATTTTGCAAAGTTAATTTTTGGTGACTGCTCTTGTAGCTGATATGAACGAATATACACACTTGGGTAAAAATTACCAAGGGCGGTACAGCGTAGCATGTTTAAAGATTGCACGTATGTCCTGGTAAAGAACTCTTCTTTACAATTTCCAAGGTTGTGCTAAACTTTGAAAGACCTATATAAATGGCTGCCAAAGTTACATGAAGCCAGATAAGAGAAATAGCCGTTAGGCACCGCGATGACTGAGTGGTTTTGGTGCTCTGCTGCTGGCCCCAAGACGCAGGTTCAATGCAGGAAGCCCGTGTACTGTGCGACGTAATGAACTTTTCAGAAGTCCAGGTGGTCGAAATTATCCAGAGACTCCTGCAACATCGTCCTTGAAGGCCTGTGTTCTTTGGAACTTTAAAAACATAAAATAAGCCAATAAACAAAATTTTTATATTGAGACTTTTACACTCCACTTGGAGGATGCCATGCTCATTGATTAGAGGCTTACACGTTCGGTGCGCTGGAACTTAATACATAACATCACTCCTTCATCTCAGTTGTGCTGGATGCGAGACAGCTTTTTGTATTCTATTTCATAATCGGCGAACTATCTGAAATTCTCCATTAAGGTCTTTGTAACTTTATGCATAAATCATCATCACCCTGACTAGCTCGACCAAACTAGCTCGACCTTGTTGTCCGGTAAGCGTTTCAGGCTCTCGATTATTCGGCAGGCTTGTACAGATATTCTCAGCTTGGTGTAATTATGTATGGCTATGCGCGAGTCGCTAACAACTACCTAGCAATCGTGATCATATCCTCCTGAGACCCGTTTATGGCAATTTGTCCAATATATTGGACATTAGCTTTTAAGCCAGTACTCCCGCGCCGAAAGATTCATCTTCATAAAGACCGCTTGTCCAATACATTGGACAACTGGTGGCGCCATCTGTGCACCTTTTTTGAACTTAAACTGCTCACTTTCCCGCCAAAACACTTTGAAAATGGCGGCGTTCAGCGGCGCGGCGTTTTATGGCACCTGCCGGAGAGGTAAGTGTTGTTTCTGCAATTCTTACCTACTTTGAACGCGTAAATTTTGTTGGATATCAACAAAAATAGAACAGAAAACATGTAGATATTATAATTGTAACTCTACATGACCTAACTTTTCTGTGCTTTCAATTTGATTTCACGTGTCCAATACGTTGGACGCTGGGACTCAGCCCGGTTACATTGACCGCGTTTTTTAAAATGGCTTTCGCAATAACTGTAAACGAATACTGCTGGTATTTAACGGCTGGGGACGAAATAACATCTTTTTTGTTGTAGGAGACAGGCCTCGCGTTTCTGATGAGACGGCGGAAGCAGTTTTACAAACACATCAGACATTGACCTATCGGACAGCGACGACGACACTATTGTCGATCCAAACTTCAGTGCACCACATGAGGATGAAGGCACTGACGAAACCAGCGATGACGAAGGTCCCTCCACATCAGGCACTGGAAGAGCTGAGAAGACTTGGAAACGCCATCAAGGGTAAGGAAGAAATTATTAACGAAAATGTGTGTACAAAATGTGTCATGATGACCTCAGTTATTTATAACATAAATACTGGCATTGATGTTTGCGAAATTTAATTGGCGCTTATTTTTTGCATGCAGTGAGATTACAACTTGGATCCCTGACTTTGGAGACAACATTGACAGCAGTGAACAACGCTGTTCGTGGGCACCAATTGACTACTTCGTGCAGTACATTCCTAATGAGGTGTACGAAAAAATGGCCCTGGCTATGAATCGGAGTTATGTTGAGATGACGGGAAAATCTCTGCAAACATCAGCAGAAGAACTGAAAACTTTTTTCGCAATTTCATTGACCATGTCTTGTCTGTGTTATCCACAGATACGGATGTACTGGCAAAAAAAAACACGAGTACTACCTCTTGTAGCAGACAACATGTCCAGAGATCGATATTTTAAACTGCGACATCGCCTGCAGTTGGTTACTGAGGTTGAAGTCAGCGAAGAAGAGAAGAAAGATGACCTACTGTGGCGCATAAGGCCGCTGTTGGAATTTGTATTGAAGGGCTGCTAGAAGCTTCCTCGCTCAAAGTATCTCTGCATTGACGAGCAAATGATCCCTTTCAGCGGACGCACCCAGCTCAAGCAATACGTTCCGCGCAAGCCAAATCCAGAGGGGCTAAAAAATTTCGTCCTTGCTACTCCCGGTGGATTAATCCTTGATTTTGAAATCTATCAGGGAAAGAAATCAAGTCTATACCCAGGGAGTTCCGGAATCGCTGAATCCGCAGTGCTGCGGCTGGCCGATAGACTGGCCCCAGGTACAAGTCTTTACTTTGATAGATACTTCACATCTTGTGCCCTGCTAGATAAACTTACGGACAAAGGAATTGCCGCAACGGGGACACTAATGAATAACCGAATACCTAAAGGGGTAAAGCTTTCAGGAGAGAAAGAGCTAAAGGAAAGAGGAAGAGGAGCATCGGAGGCATGGCTCAGGAAAGACAAGAAACAGATTGTCGTACGATGGTATGACAACAAGCCAATAACTTTCCTTTCTTCAGTTCATGGAGAGGACCCACAAGACACCTGTCGTCGATGGTCTCGCAAAGAAAAGAAATACATTGATGTCCCTCGGCCAGACATTGTGCGCATGTACAACGTCAACATGGGCGGCGGCGATCTTGCGGACCGAATGATAAGTTATTACAGGATAAAAGCTCAAGTGAATAAATGGACCATCAGAAGCATTTTTCATTTGTTTGATATCGCCCTCAGCAAATCGTGGGTGCAATACACTCAGGATATGCATACAAAGCAGAGGAAACGCAAAGAAATACTGAAATTTATGGATTTCCGTCTTTCTGTTGCTGAAAGCCTCACTGCTGAAGGAAAAAAACAGAGAGTGACAGCGAAGTTGAGTGGAGCCCACTATCAAAGCAAGGTCGACGAGGAGAGACCAACAAAAGTGCCTACCACTTCCCAAGGCTGTCTGACGCAGCTAACGCTGCGCGTTGCAGGTTCGAGGGGTGCACCATGAGGACAAAGTTTTTTTGCACAAAATGCCAGCACTTCTTCTGCATAACAAAAGACAGAAGATGCTTCGAAAAGGCACACAGCAAGTGAGCACAGCGAAAATTTTTTATTCAGTTAACGTATATTTTGCTACTTTGACTTTTGTCATAATAAAGTATTTTTTTCGCACAACTTTCACAGCTTTATCTGAAGTATTTTGTGGCATGCCCACTGGGTGGGAAAATACGGCTAGAGTCCTAGTGTCCAATATATTGGACATTGCGCTGAGCTGAAACTATTAGTGCTGTTGAAAAAATATCTCTCATTTTTCACCTTTGTATTCCTACCAGCTTATTCTGAAACCCTACAAAGTTTTTGTTCACTCAAATTCACTTCAGGTCTCAGGAGGATATATGGTGAGTGAAATGGCCAATTTCTCGGCCACTTGGGCGTGTCGAGATTTTACGCTGGTGGAGTGGATAAGCGTTCCGACAGTGTCGACGAAGGAGCGGCGTATCTTCGGTCGCCTTGATTTTCGGCATCGTCCACGAAGCGCACTTCCCCCGCTTTTCCGTTGGCTCAAAGCAGGGCCGTGGCTCTGGCCTGTCTTCTGCCTTGACCATACGTCGGATCTACATTTCACGGGACTGGAGTGACCTGGATGCCGTCCCAGAGGTTCCGCGGTATTATTTTCTTGTCGCCGTGTTGGCGGTTGTAGCCATTGCCAAGCATCTCGAGTTTGTGTCTTCCAGCTTCGGTGGTCATTAGTCTTTCTAGTTGCGATATGTGCTGCGCCTCTCCCAGTTGTAGCAGCAGCTCCGTGGTGGTCGAGTCTGGCAGCCGCGTGCCCTGTTGTATGCCCTCGGTGTAATCATGTCTATTTTGTTCTTCCCCGCCTTGTACGAATAGTGAAAGTCGGCCACCTAGGTTATTATGACAAGAAGAAGGGAAGCTGAGTCGTATCAGGCTCTCCTCCGTCATGCCATATCTCCTGTTGCTGACTGTGTTTAGTAACCTCATTGCATTGGCAGTCTTGTCTACGAGCTTGTTGACCGTCTCTCCGTTACGCCGCTTCATTCGATGATCATGCGTATGACTTCTTTTTAATGTGTGGATGGAGCCACTTTCACTCCTGTGTAGAATAATTCTTCATATTCGGTCTTCTGCTTGGATACGTTGGGTGGTCGTCCCTTCTGGGTGGGGCGTTACAGCAGGAACTTCAACGTCCTGGGTGTGAATCGGAGCCCCGTATTTCTCAGGGGTTCTTCCACGAGATCTATTGCTTCCCGCAACAACAATTCGATTTGCCCGTCGCTGTCACGGCCTACCCAGATTGTGGTGTCGTCGGCGTAGATCGTATGTTGGATATTTTCGACTTTTAGGAGGTTTCTCGCGAGAACTAGCGAACCAGTGATAATCTTAAGAACCAACGGCAATCCTGCCCTCAAATCAACTGTTTTACTGAAGCCCGTTCTTTCCTCTTGATTTCGACTAGGATGTCATTAACCCGCGTTTGTTGCCTCGTCCACTCTGCGTGCTTCCGGCCACTTAAAGTTACATCCACCATTTTTCTTTCTATATCTCGGTGCGTTGTCATTAACTTATGAGAACCCTTTTCATTAGCCTCCATGTTTGTGCCCAGTAGGTAAGTACCAGTGGATGCAGGTTTTTCATACTTTTCTCTTGAGGGATATTGGTAAGCTGCTACTCATGACTTGAGAGAACCTGCCGTATGCGCTTCACCATAGTCAATATCTTCTAGTTAATTCCCTTTCATATTGCCCATGTGGACGTATTCCCTTACCACTTCCAGATGCATTGTAAAAGCCATATGTATGCGTTAAGAGACAAGAAGGCCAATGTCAATAGCCGGATGGATAAGATACCTAAAGTAGCCGAAGAGTTAAACACAGTTATGTACAGATCCTTCATATTAAGAAAATAAAAAAATGAAGGCAGCTTAAGCTTTCCCTTTAAAAGTGGAACCTGAATGCCTGTTGCAGCGCTGCTAGGTTTACACGGCATGTCATCGCCCGTTCGGAGCTACGCCTTGCCCTCTATGAGTCTCTAGGAGGCCTCTCAAAACAGCCCATCTCCTTCCCGAAGAGATCAAGAACGGGCTGCAGTGACGCTGCTAACAGAATGGGCCGTTCTGCGTCTCCATTCTTATTGTGAGTTTGTGGGAAAATAGGCGCAGTACCGTTCCCACATATCGCTGGAAACCTCAACCACGGCGTGGGGAAGGCAGGAAGTTTGAAGTGAAACAGAAAAGACAGAACGAGAGGCTCGCAATGGAGGTCTACGTTTCCGTTGGCGCCACATTCGTTGACCACAGCAGCACACAGACGCGTACATGACAGGCGCCCCCGCCGTACGGGTTCCATGATATCGTAATTGTTTACACCCGTGCAAAATATGACGCACACGTCCGGTCACCGATGCCTGCACATCTGAAGCCCGAAGAGTTCGCGAAGGGTTGCACTGACGCTGGCGCCCGCATTGGTGAAAACGTCGTGTTATAACCAGGCTCCGCAATCGGACCACTTGACGTCTTCCATGGTTTCGTCTGGCTGTCCTCGAAATTCAAATCCACAACTCTTGTGCGATGTCAGTGCCTGTTAAAGAACCCCAGGTCGCCCTCCACCCTCCACTGCGGCGTCCCACTTAGCCCGAGTCGCTTTGGAACATACAATTCTAAAACCGAGCACAGTAATAATGCCCACTATCTTACCTCAGCGCAAGCTATTCGAATTTACATTAATCTCTACAACATAGATGGCACTGCGCTGCCAGAGCACATAGCAGTCAGTTGAAATGTTTTATGGAGTTGAACGCGATCGTTATCGGGTCCCGTTTGAAAATTCGTATGCTCAGAAGTACACATGTACGCATCTGTACTCAGAAAATTCACAAATCCAAAGGCCACGACGCATTAACAAGATGCACTTTTTATTCTGTTCCAACCGACAAGCCTTCGTAGCGTGCTTTGCGCGTGCTCGCCGCAATCTGAAAGACCTGGGCTCGATCCCCATTTCTCCTCCAAATTTCTATTCAGCGATTCCAACACCAATGAGTTTTTCTGCGACACGAGCTCCTTAACTCTACCACGTTAAAATGTGATGCTCGTAGCTCTCCTAGACGTAAATAATCGCAAGGCGAGCAACCAGAATGCTCAACGCTCTAAAGAAAGTGGCGGGAGATGTAATAAAGTTGACTGTATTTCTAGGAATTGGAGACATCAGGAAAGAGAAAACGCGTTTTTTACTGTATGAGCTCCTGGACTATCGTCTTCGCCGATGTTCGTTTGAAATCTTCAACCAGGTGAAACCTGCCCAAGCGTGCGTATATATGCATTGTTACATGGCGGACCGCCGAAAAATGAGGCTCGATGAACGATGGACAAGAGATGATTCAATGGCCGCCGGCCTACCCAAGCGCTGCTTCGCGCGTCACTGGCAGCTTTGTCTTCTTCATCACATTACCCGGGGCTGCGGAGCGATCGTCGCGATCGTTAATTAAAGACACTCAGGAAAATGCGCACCGAATGGTGATGGGCTTGAGATGACGCTACAGCAAAGATGGCAAGTTGGTGTAGTCTTGGCCGCCACGATGAAAGAGATGAGCGAATGACTCCTGGTCCGCGTAGATTCCAAGCCTCAGGTCACCAGGAGCCGACAGCCTAGACCCTTGGACACGCCGAACGGCATGGGCAGGGGGACAGTGTATTCACATGTCAGCGCAGTCGTGGGTCGGTGCTGACGGTAGGTCGTTTCGGCCATGGCGCCAGGTCCCATTCGTCGTGCCTCGTGATCGGGGCAGAGGTCGGGGGGTGGGGGGGGGGGCAACGGCGAGGTCGGTTTGGTTCTGGCATTCTGGGGCGGAATGGAACGACTCGAACTAGACACATTGCTCCGAGTAGAGATGACCACGACGATGAGAGTTGGGTGGTACCCCGGAAGCTCTACGTTGTGGCCAGTCCAAGAATGAGATGCGATAAAAGATGGACAAGAGATGATTTGACGTCCTCCGGCCTAGCAAGAGTGTTTCGTTCCACTCCACTTCCGGCTTGTTTTCGTCACATGTGACGAAATAGAATACGATGAAGCGGGCAGTAGCGCAGGGCGGCATAGCTCGCTCAAGGCCATCAGCGCCATTAAATTTATGCCATCAACATCCTTCATATTCCGTCTTCGTCGGCTTGCCATGACGTAAAATTTGGTGCGAGGTGCTGGGTACTCTCATCATCCCGGTCCCTGAGCTTAGGAGCCTGCTGTCCGCCGAGCTGTTCTGTGGAGTGCTAGTGCCTGCTGACATCCCAGCGTCCTCCCGCTTGTTCGATACGCCCGATGCCTCCGCTCTCCTCCGCCCCTACGAGAAAACAAGACGACATGAATGCGACCACCAGAATATAAGACCGCTGCCACTGTTCTGGCACCCCACTGACTGCCCATTAATGATAACAAAGAAGACACGACCACCTATGACCCCACTGATTCGAGACCACCAATACGGACCAGAGATCGCAACGAACACCCACCCGCTTATGAGAATACAGCACCCAAGCCCCTGTCATTGGATGTGTCGACAGGCCTCGGCTTTGGCTTCCGGCGACCGCTGGCTCCTCAGTCTTCTTACACTTGGACTTCCGCCGCTGATAATCTGTTCACATCTTCGCAACGGCAAGCCCTTATTCTGTGCCCATTTCTTCTCCAACGCCCATCGTCCTATCCTGTGTTTCATGGGCACTGTCATTCTTCTTGTTCGCGCGATCGGGACGATCGCTCGGTGCACCTTGTCATTTGGCGAATATAAAGACAATGAAGCGGGCAGTGATGCGGATGGGAGCGCTCGTGCCAGGCCGTCAGCGCCATTAGAATTATGCCATCACCATCATGTTCCGTCTTCCTCGGCTTGCTGACATGTAACATATATATGTATATGTAGGTGTGGGCGCTCGGTGGAAAAAGTAACAGTCTTTATTCTAACGTTTCGACCAGGGTCTGGCCTTCGTCAGAGCACACTATACTCTATATCAAGCTGTGCTTACTGCACAGCTTGATGTTTTTGTGTGTTTGCAGACCTGGGATCTACTTTTTCCACCGGGCCACCACCCCAAAACAGGCTGGTTATTTGTTTTTAAGTGTATTAGAATGTTTTGAATGTTCTTCGGACGTCTGTAGACTGCGTGAGGGGGAGCAGTGAAAATCTTGGCGAGGCGCTTGCTTTGTTCGAGAATGTTGAAATGTTTTCTGAGGATTTTGTTTACGTTAGGCGGGTTACTGGTGAAGGTAAATACAACATTTGCCCGGTGATCTGTTTGTTGGCTGTATCGACGTCTTTCCAGTATTTGGTCTCTGTTGAGTTTAGGTGCCCTTTCAATGGCATCGTCGACAATGGCGAGGGGTGAGGTATCGTTGCCTAATGACGTTTCTTGCATGCGTCTGGAATTTTTTACGGTCTTCATCTTGGGAACATATTCTTTTAAATCGATGCGCCAGAGGGTATGGGATGCTTGTTTTAGAGTGCCGAAGATGGCAGCTTTGGAAGTTTAGGTACTGCTGCCGGTCCGTCGGTTTTCTATATATACCGGTGGTAAGTGAGCCTTCCTTTACCGAAATCACATCTAGGAACTTAATTGTGGTGTTGTAGTACGTGTAATTGAAAGATATGATAGGGTGGACAAGGTTGAAGTTTTCAATAAAACGTACGAGTTCTTGCTTTGTGTCAGTTCATATTAAAAGGATATCCAAGTAGCATTTGTATAGGGTGGGCTTAATGGAGCATTCTTTCAAAAATTGTGATTCAATACTATGCATGAAGATGCTGGCGTTGGTGGGGGCCATCTTTGTACCCATGGATGTGCCGTTAATTTGGAATTAGTGTTGATTGTTGAATTCGAAGTTGTTATATTCGAGTATGATTTCGCCAGTATTTCTAAAACGCATGGAGCAGGGGATTCCTCATTTCTGTTTTGTTCATACGCTTGGATCAGAGAGATTTGATGCCATCGGAATGAGGAACGTTTGTGTAGAGAGAGAATACATCTAATATTGCCAGGAATACTCCTTTCGGGAGTTTGAGACCTGCTATTGTGAGAAGGAAATGGTTTGTGTCACGTATGTAGGATAAGAGTGTTGTTGGAATATGTCTAATTAGTGTGTCATTGTAACTGGAAATTTGTACCGTAATCGTGCCGATGCCGGATACTATAGGGCGGCCAGGATTATTCTTTTTGTTTATTTTTGGTAACATGTAGAATCGGCCTGGCAACGGGTGTGGTGCGGTGAGGGCTTTAGATAACCGTAGGGGTATGTTCCCATTCTTCGCAAGTTCATCAATAGTCTCTGCTGCAAAATGTTGGTATTGCGGAGTTGGGTCTGCTTCAAGACATTGATAGAAACAGATGTTAGATAGTTGTCGCAAGCCTTCTTCAATGTATTTTTTGCTTTCCATAACAAATATACCACCTCCTTTATCCGCTGGCGTTATGATTATATCTGGCCTTCTGCTGAGAGCCTCTAATGCATCCCGTTAGTTTTTAGACAAGTTCTGCTTCCCTGGAGTGTAGTTCTTTTAGGCGTAAACTATGTCCCTCTGGACAGCGTTAATGTACATGTCCAAGTGTTTGTCCCATCCTATATTAGGAGTCCAGTGGTGGTTAGTGACGAAGAATTCTCTGCTAACCGCGGTAACCTGTGCCCGATGAAAAAATAATTCCCGGAGTCGCAAAATTCGTGCAATGTTGTCCAAGTTTTTTAACACCGAGAATTCATATTTACCGGTGGTAGGGCAAAATGTAAGGCCTGGAGAGAGGACGAATCTTTCAACCGCCGTTAGGGCCCCGGTTGATAGATTAATGATGTTATGCTGGAAACCAAAGTCGGTGCTTGTAGCCGCAGGATTATTATTAGTAGCTGCTTCCGTTCCAGATCGTTCTACGCGTGTTTCTTGAACTGTTGATGTTTGTGTCGTTCTACTGGATTTGTTGTTGGAGCTTACTGTAATAGTGGGGTTATTATTAGTAGCTGCCTGCGTTCTTGATTCTTTTTCGCTTGTTATTGAATTTGACTACGCGAGGTGTGGAACCCCGTCACGAATGAATTTTTTGCATTTGGTCTCGCGTTCCTCAGTCGCTCTCTTTTCCTCAATGAGCATAAGCTCGGGGGCCTCTGGCGTGGTAAGGGGAATTTGTTGACGAGCACGATACTGTTCCATTCTCAAAGCCACCAACGCCTTCTCAAAGTTGGCAATGGTAACAACAAGCAAATTTAAAGAGGCAGACTGCAGTTTTCGTTTCCAATTATCCTTCTCCTCTTCACACAGGTCACCTATTGATGGTGTTAACGGCACTTGTAAACGTTTTGGTACAATTTTTGATTGAAGTTAGGCGTTTAGGCTACGAATATGTTGTTCATGCCTAATTCGTTTATTCACAATTTTTCTTAATTTTAAAAATTTGAAGTTATTTGAGGAAGGCTGCCGGTAGAATGAGCGAGAGAGAGTCGTCGTACACACGCGGCCTGAACGTCATTGTTGACCAACCCGTTGTCCCGAACCGCAGCGTTTGCGGAGATCGCAGCGTGGCAGAGGGGTGCTGAGAAGTTCTTTTTGTCCGCCTGGATGCCGTATCAGCATAGCCCTCCACCGTAGAAGGCAGGTGACACTGCGCTGCACTAGAAGGGCCTCGGAGCTTCGCCTGGCCTTGCTGGAGTGTTGGCGCCGCTTGCTCCGGATTTCCGTGTTGTGCTCGGAGTGCCGGGGCTATACACATGGTTGGCCTTGGATGGAGGTTGCTGCCGGTAGGTTCCATCGGATAAGCCTGTTGCTGAAGTGGGTCTCTCGGCGGTGCGGTCTCGTGCGGCGTCCCTGGGCGACTTCGGATTTGCGGGAACAACTTTACTGTCCAATTTGCGAATAAGTGGTGGCCGCGTTGATGTCGGCAGTAGAGCTCTGCATTGGGTCATGGTTGATCTTGCACTGGCCATCTCGGACATGAGCCCTAGATTTTCTTGCGATTTTTTGGGACGGTACCCTTGTAGGACCTGTGTTTTATCCTCCTCTACCTGCCGTTGCGTCTCCGCGATGGTCGGGAATTGTGGGTCACTGGCTTGTCAAATCACATTAATGAAAAAATCACCGATTTGATAGCAATTAAGTTAACAGTCGTACAAAATGGGTTGAACAACAGCCTGGAAAGAGAGCAACGCGATTTTGACTTTATTTACAAATTTGGAACAATTCCTCACGGTTTAATGAAAGTCCAGGTGTATTGTCCTCCATCCGCCCCTTGCAGAGCCAGTGCTGACCTCACGGGTTCCAGCTTAACATACCTCGGTCGTTTCTCGCCAGTGGAATCTTTTTCAAGCTTCACCCATCCGCTTACAGAAATTTCTTCATCCACCACCCCATCCCACCCCTATCTTCCCAGTTCAACCACCTTGCCGAGAGGGGTACAATTAAAGAAACCTCGCTTAAATGCTCCCGCCATTCACATTTACCCTCCACACGACACTTTCCCAAACTTGGATGTTTTGCTGCCTTTTTTCTTTTCTTTTGTGTGTTTCTGGGTGTTTTCATGCACAGGGCACGTCTGCCTAGTTAAGCTGAGGGCCCTGCCTTGACGCTGGGTGCCGAAGAGGTTCCAGATGACGGAAGTCTCCTGCCGTGTCTATATTTTATTCTGTTTATTTGTTTACTCTTTATGGCCGGGGCACGAGAGTGCACGCATCTATAATTTTTATCTGTTGGACGATTCCGCCACCGTCTGTTTCTGTGCAACTTACTCGCCTCCGCTCTGTTGTCGCCTTGACGGGTGGCTCTTATCCCCTCCCGCTCCTCGTTTTTCATTTTTTTCCGGGGCCGGTTCCTCGCGGCTCCTCGGTGGGCGGAGGGGGACAGCGCGTTTTTCTTTCTCCATGTTTTTTTCTTCTTTCTTTGTTTCCTATTATTTTTCTTTTGTGCTCACCTTCTTTCCTCATCCGTTTTCTTGTTGTTTTGTTCATGTGTTGTACATGTGTGGCAAATCCAACTCCTTAAGAAGAGGACGGAGATCGCTGTAACTTTAATCTTGAGAAAGGTAGGCTCTGTCCCATACGTCGACTCAAAATAATACTGTGGCTAAATGAAGCGTTTCTCAAAACGGTTTCGAACGGTGGACCATTCTTCATCTGGGTACGATAATTGTGAACACAAAGGTCCGCCTGAGGTCATGTCAATTTGTGTGCTTGCTTCCACATGCCGCCCTTCTCCTCCCCCTGCCATTCTTTCTTGCTCATGACCAGAGAAAACAGTTGTGACAGCAGAGCACATTGCCTATTCTCCCCTCAACTTTTTATATATTTACCTATTTTATTTTTTTATTCATTTTTTCCGGCTCTGCAGATAGTAGAGCATGATGCTTCATATAGGACAGTAACCCATTGCAATAACGCACACTTGGGCGATTTCGTGCCGTCGTTCCCCACTTTCTTTCTGTTACACTCTCAGTTTCTAGGAAGAAGCCCTCTTTTTTGTCTCCGCGACGGAACGCGGGGCGGAGGCGCCCTTCTGACGCGAGGCAGCGCGGAGACATTTGGGCTTTGCGGCGCCCGGCTGCGGGATCGGGTTTATCGGGCCGTTTGGCCGGCCGCACTGCCGCCGTAACTTAAATTTAACTGTTAACAGCTGCACCCATGGGGAGCGCATCGCGCTCTGATGCATATGCGCGCAGTGTTGTTTTCCTTTCCTTTGTTCTTTTCTTGCTGTTTTCTTGTTTATGATATATTCTTTCCTCGTGTTCGATCCTCTCGCTTCCGCCGAAGGAAGCCTCGCCTAATAATAATTCTTGTCTGCGCCCCCCCCCCAACATTTCTGCCCCCGCTGTCTCTAACCTGCGCTTTCTCCTCCCCCCTTCCTTTTTATCGTCTCTTCTTTTGACCACCCTCCTCCTTTCACTCAGTCCAAGGGAGGAGTCTGGTCGCTCGCTGTTTGTCTCTTGTGTGATCTGTTTGTTTGTCCAAAGGAGAGCGTTTTTCTCCTCTTCACGTGCATTCGGTGCTCCGAAAACGCGGACCTTTGTATTCACAATTATCTTACCATGATGAAGAACGGTCCACCGTTCGAAACCGTTGGTAAGTAAAAGCTTCTTCAAGTGTACTTTAACTCTTTTCTTATGATGTCAGCAGTCGAGGAAGTTTTTCATCGTAGCCTCTATACACACATATATATATATATATATATATATATATATATATATATATATATATATATATATATATATATATATATATATATATATATATATATATATATATATATATATATATAGCGTAGCAGCCATGGTCGCCCACTGTGCTGAACTGTGTACGTGGCAGAGGACGATCAAGAGATTTGCAGCTCGCTCACCGTCAGAACGCTTGGCCTGATCCTATGTTAGACGTTGCAAAAGGACCTAAGTTCTGCTGAGCCACAACCCCCTTTTACATTTGGCGCAAGCTGCTAGATGTTCCCCTTTTTGTACTGGAGCTCCGTAGCCGACCTTACCTGCGAGCTCCGTTATGCCCGAAGTCACGACCAAGTCAGCCCCCATCCCTTCGCCTACCATCCCCTGTTCCGGCGGTCTCCGGCAGTGTGATTCCACGTCTCAGTGGGGCCGACGACCACGATGTCGTCGACTGGTCATCGTAGGAGTGCTTCAGCGCCTACAGGAAGAGCAACGATGCCCCTAAGTTCGGTAACGTCTTGTAATGTCTTACCGTTGTAGCTAACTTGTTCCGAAATCATGAGGCCAACTTGCCTACCTGCTCTTCCTTCAACATCACTTTCTCGGAGGTATTCGGCCGCAAAGTTGTGAGCAAACTGTGCGCCGAGCAGCGCCTCCGCGGCCGTGCTGAACATACCAACGAAACTTTCACCAGCTAGATAGAAGATGTCTACCTGTGCAAGCGCATCAAACGATCAATACCAGAGGCCAATGAAATTAAGGACATTTTGAAGGGTATCTCTGAGGACGCGTTCTAGCTTTCGCTAGCCCAGTATCTAGAAAATATCGTGGATGTTATCTAGTTTTGCCAAAGCTATGACGCCCTGAAGAACACATGACTTCTATTCGTTGTTCCGGCGTGCTCTACCAGTCGCTCCCTGCGCCGGCGATTTCCAGCCTGCTTCCTGACTTGGCCTCACTTCTCTCCGAGATCAAGAATTTTATACGCGAAGGGGTGGGGCGCGAACAGTAGTTCCTACCAGTGTCTGGCAACCCTGGGTCAACCATTGATCCTACGCTTGGACGCACCATCCAGGAATAGGTCGCCGTCGTTTTCCTCCAGCCCTCGACTTCTGCCTGTGACTGCCCCTTTCACATAGGCTGAGGTTGCCGCCAGACCATGACGCCAAGATGCCTACGTCTTCCCCGCCATCCATCACGCCGCTGCTATCTCTGCCGGCACATATTCATCGCGAGCCGCCACCTCACTGCGCCGTCATGAATCCATGGCGCAGCCAGGACAACTGCCCCACATGTTATGCCCGTGGCTTCCGGAGCGCGGTCGCCTGGTTTTGTCACCAACACCCACCGAGTTTGCGAGACGAGGCACGGCCGTACCGCTACAATCCAGCGCTTCCTTCGCTACCCATTGCCTTCGGGGCCTCAGCAGTCTCCTTCCATCTCAACCGTATTTCCCACTCTTCACACCGGTGTCCTTACGCTCGTCGCCGACTCTCTCTCTCTCTTTCAAGCGTTGCCACTCTTCTTCCCGCCCGGTGGAAAATTAATAGCCGCAGTTCCGGAGGCAAGAGCTGTGCTTCAATCCCTTCGATTGATGCTGCTGCCCGTCGCAAGTTTCTACCTTACGTTCGCGCTCATGACTATCTGCGATGGCCACAGTGTAATTTACGTCACGAACCCTTTTTCTGCCCATCAATGCTTCTCCGTTGCGAATGCCTTGGAGATGTCGTCAGAAGGTCACGCTTTTGCATGTTTTGTCTCTCAAGGTATCGCCCCTCTCCAGATAGATGCCATCGATATCGCCTGCGGCCGCGCCAAGCCAAGGCACCGTTTCGGTTTTTCATAATCTATCAATGCCAGCCTTCCGACAGCCTCACGCCCTCAGCAGGTCGCATAACTTCAGCGTTTTTGTCTGTCCCTCTACTTTCCGCACACCTATCCTGGCCGCACATTCGTCGTCACCCACTGCATCAACACCGGCACGTGTGCCCCTTTGCGCCAGTGCCCCTATCGCGTGTGGGCCCCTCATCGCAACGTGATTACCAAAGAAGCGGACGACATGCTTCATCGCGGCATCATCCAGCCTTCCCATACCCTTTCGAGCTCCCCCGTTCTTATCTTGAGGAAGAAAGACGTACCATCCGGTTTACCGCTGATCTCCGTCGTCTCAACAACATTATACGAATGGATGTGTATCCACTTCCCCGTTTTTAAAATGCCCTCGACTGCCTGCAAAGCGCGGAATTCTTTTCCTCACTGCAGCTGTGCTGCAGCTACTGGCATGTGCCCATTGCTGCTGCTGACCTGAAAGAGACGGCTTTTCTAAAGTCCGACGGCCTCTACGAAATTAACGACATGCCATTCAGCTTTTTCAATGCGCCGGCCATATTCGAGTGCATAACGGAGACAATTCAAACCGGACTCAAGTGGCACGCTCGTCTCTGTCAGGTGGACGATGTCGTCGGTTTTTTAGAGGCATTTCGTCCGATTTGGTACGCCTCGAGCGTGTCCTGCAATGTTAGACCAACGCCGGCTTTCAACTGAACTTGAAGGAGAAAAAGAGAGAGAGAGAGAAGTGGTAGAGGAAAGGCAGGGAGGTTAACCAGTAAAACGTTCCGGTTGGCTACTACTTGAAGCAGTGCTGCTTAGCTGTCAGGCGGCTTACCATTTTTGCCACGATTTCCATAAAGAAGACCTCCCTCTCGCTCCTGCTAAACAGCGTGGAGTCGCAGATTTCTGTCGACCCTCTTCCCTGTAAGAGCTGCGTAGCTTCATCGGAGTTTGCTCTTATTTCCGTCGCTTGGTGAACGATCGCTTCCGTTCTGATTGCCCTGAATGAGCTGCTTGCCGGCGACCCAAACCTCCCGTCTTGGACACCAGCCTCTGGTGCGGCGTTCTCCACGCTTCGGCACCCGCTTCTGTCTGCTGCGATGCTTTGCCATTTCGATCCCAGCTTACATACTGATATTCACACTGATGCCAGCGGCGTGGGCCTCGACGCCGTTCTGGCACAACGGAAACCCGGCGTTTCCGGGCCTGTTATTGCGTTTGCCACGCGCGCTTTGACAAAAGCTGATAGGTTTTTTTTTCGTAACGGAAAAGGAATGCTTGGCGATCATTTGTGCTATTGGAAAGTTCCCACGATACATATATAGTCACCCATTATCTGTCATAACCGATCACCATGCCCTCTGTTTGATTTCTTCCCTCAAAGACCCCTCTGGCCGTGTTGCTGTGCTCATTGGGCGTTGCGCTAAAAAGAATACGACATTAAAGTAGTCTCTCGATCTGGCCGTAAGCATTCTGATGCCAACGCAATATCTCGCTCCCCTCTACCCTGTGATTTATACTCCACATCCTTTGGCACCATTGATTTCTCTTTCCTTGATATTGCCGACATGTCATTCGAACAACGCCAGGACCTCTGGACCGCTTCCCTCCTCGCTTTACTGTTTAAACCATCTACAATTCCAGCGGCCCGGCCAGTCCGTCGTCAAGCCCGCCATGTTGCAATACGGGACGGCCTCCTGTATCAAGCCGCAACTACCTTCCCGCGGGGCGCAAATGGCTCCCCTTCATTTGTCGGCACCTCCGTTCCTTCATATGCGCCTCTTTCCGCGCCGACCCCTAGTGTGCTCACGCCGGTGTGATGAAGACTTACTCCGTGACTTCATATGCGCCTACGACTCCACTTCTACTGGCGAGAAATGTGCCGTTTTATCCGACATCACGTTCGCTCCTGCCCGGAATGCCAACATCACAAAACCCCTCCTCACAGTTTCATCGATAGGCAGCCCTTGTCTGACCCCATGTGCCCTTTCGACTGCGTTGGCACTGACCTCTACGGTCCCCTTCCCATCACTGGGGCATAATGGCAGCGGATCAGCTCAGTCGCCGCGTCGACGTCTCAGCGTTACCAACCGCGTCTGCGCAAGACGTTACATATCTAATCCTGCATCATCTTGGAGGATTTGCGTCCAGAACGTGTTCGTTCACACCAGTGCACCATTTTCGTGGTGTATACTTCACCAACGCACCTATGCGAGAGCCGCCGATTCTACCTTCGGACGGTGGCAGACCTTCGCCGACACGTGGCGCATCTGGAACCTTTGACACGCCTGGCATATTATTCCAGGACCACGAGGGACAAATCGTGACCTCAGGTGGACGAAGAACAGTGAACAAAGCGCCTGTACCTCGCACTGCTTCGTGATTTGCGGCGAGAACGTGTTCTCTCACACCTGTTTACCATTTTCTTAGGTGAGTGAGAGTACTGGGGCCTATTTTTTTTTCATGAGGCATCTACTGCAGATCCCCTGCAGTTTTGATTTTAGCGAGCATGTCGTTAAGTGTATATTCACAATTGCAGGCCAGTTTTGCAATGAGAGTAGACCCGGTGGCATACCGATTACGGATTAGCCATTTCCGTAGAAGCCACGGCATGCACATGAAGAAGAATCGCAGAATTGGGGCGCTACTGCTCTCCTTTGCTGCTGGTGCCCCAAGCAGATTTGCTAGTTGTGCTTTAGTTCCTTGCTAATCTCTTGCTCTGCGGTGGCGATGTGGAGACAAACCTGTGCCCTGAGAAGTACGACTACATTATTGAAGCTCTAAAATAGGCGAAAGCCTCAACATAAAAATTTCAAAAGGCTCTAAAAGCCAAACTGGCGGCTGCGTTTTTATGGAGGAAAAACGCTAAGGCGCCCGTGTGCTGTGCGATGTCAGTGCACGTTAAAGATCCACAGGCGGTCGAAATTATTCCGGAGCCCTCCACTACGGCACCTATTCTTCCTTTCTTCTTTCACTCCCTCCTTTATCCCTTCCCTTACGGCGCGGTTCAGGTGTCCAAAGATATATGAGACAGATACTGCGCCATTTCCTTTCCCCAAAAACCAATTATTATTATTATTACAGACATTTCAGTGGGCATCACTGATATCAAGAAACGTCTTTGTACTGTGCAAACCGCCATGGAGGGCCCTGGAACAAACGATAAAGTAACTGAAGTTCAGAGCTCGATTGAAGACCGGAAAACCGAATGCCCTCGACAGCACAAGGGCTAAGAGGTCCTGTCCGACCTCTTAGATGACATGAACAATCGCTCTCACCGTCAAAACTTATTTTTAAATGGTCTGCGTGAGAAGGAAAAAGAAAATTACGAAACATCGGAGCTGTAGTAGTGGACCTTTGCAAAGATAAGCTAGGTGTCGATATCTCTGATATTGAGCGCATCCATCGAATTGGGAACCAAAGAGAAGGCCACAGCAGGCAACTGGCAAATGCTTCTCGCAAATGCTTTCAAGCTAAATGACGTAACTGAAATGATATGGATAGAAGATGGCTTCTCACCTCGTGTCCAATTTGTGCGAAAGCAGCTGCCTGCGATTTTGCTCGTGAAACATCAACGAAAAAAAAATTGCGCCTTTCTTTTCACGAACTTATCTTGGGAAACAAAAAATATTGCTTCGATTCGGCTTGCGGATGTGTTCTTCAGATGAAAATGCAAAAAGAGCAGTAATGACTAAAAACTGTCGTGCAAAATCACGACGTCCTACCGGCATTTTCTTTGCTCTATGCGAATTTTTGAAACCTTCTCAATAAGCAGAACGATGTAGCAACCTCAATACTCACTTGTACTGCGGATGCTACTGTGAGCACTGAAACATTTCTTACATTTGATATAGAAGACAGGGGAATTCAGGTGTCAAAAGAATTTTTCCTGTTTCGAAAAGATCGCCAAGGCCGAAGAGGTGGCGGCGTTCTTACCACTGTTTGAAAACACATACACGCCAAACCTCCCCAACTTCACAGTGGACTGAAAAATATCTGGGTCGCGTGCCATCTGCCTGCCAATACTCAAGTAATCGGCGCCTGCTACCGACCTCTTGACTTTTCAGCGAACTTCGCTTACTGTGTGGCGTATTATGTACAAAATAAGTATGTAAATGCACCTCTTCTGCTTGCGGGTGATTTTAATTTACCGAATTTACAGTGGCAAGATAGTCCGCCTGTGGATACACGCCTTACGAGGGAATGTAAGGTGTTTATTAACCATATAGGACTGTTTGAACTGACACAGACTGTCCTTGCTCCGATACGCACTGATGCTATCTTGGATTTGGTGCTTACCGCACATCCTGAACATGTCTTCACTCAAGTCCTAGAGTGTAGTAGCTACCACTGGGCAATCCACTGTTTATTTAAATGCACTTCAAAGAAAGCCATAGATCTAAAGGCTATTTATGACTACTGACTGTGAACGTCTGAACAATGAGCTTGAAGTTTCCTGGCATTCCTTTTTGCGAACTTACCAGACTTGCACGGCCTCCGAAAAGTGGATGAGTTTCCGTGATTAAATTCAAGGCTTCAGAAAAAAAAATATTTAAAAATAGTGACTTGCCATCACAGATTACCAGCGTTGGTTTTCAAAACCCATAAATTGTTGTCTAAATAAAAACAAACATCTCTACCGCAAAGTCTTACATAAACTGTTAGCGATTGCTCTGAATATTTCAAATTTACAAACGAATGAAAACAAGATAGCAAAAAGTAAAGATAATTTCAATATTGCTTCTATGCCAAAATTTTTCAAAACGAACCCTCAAAATTTCTGGAGGAACATTTCTCCTGCGCCTTTGAATAAACTTCCTGACATCAGCGATGAGTCTGGCATTGCTCTAGGGCCTCATTAAGTTGCATGCAAACTCAATGACTATTTCTGTAGTGTTTATCAGGATGAAAACCCTACTTGTTCACTACCCTTAACACCATGTACCACAGCCGTCATGCCTAACGCTATAATAAGCCCTCGCGGTGTATTAAAAGGGACAGAACGATTGCCAGTGTTCTGCAGCCGTGAACCTAATGCTACCACTGCAAAGGTACTAATATTTGCGAAACCCACTTCCGCAGAAATTCTTGCTAACATTTTTCAGCTATATGTTGATGGCGGTGTTGTGTCAGATGACTGGAAACTTGCCTACGTGACTGCTGTATATAAATCTGGTAATAGGAATGAAAAAAAACTAATTATTGGCCCATATATCTAATATCTGTAGCTTGCAAATTACTTCAGAACATTCTATAGTCACAAATCATGAACTTTCTCACTGACGAAAATGTACTTTTTGCTGATCAGAATAGATTTCAGCCTGGCCGGTTATGCGAAACTCAGCTGTTTGAATTATCCACAGATATCCACTGCACTCTACACAATTTAGAACAGATTGGCACAATTTATTATTGATTTTGAGAAAGCCTTTGACCGTGTTGCACACGAACGACAAATATTTCAATTGAGGCAAATTAACATTCACCGCACCGTTGTTACCTGGGTCGTGGATTACACAAATAACAGACGATATGCCGTTAAACTAGATAATGCTCATTTTACATTTCTGACCATAAAATTCGGCGTTCCCAAGGGTTCCGACTTAGGGCCTACATTCTTTCTGCTCTACATAAAAGATATCTCCCTTACAATTAACTCTTCACTAAGGCTGTCTGCCGGTGACTGCGTGATTTATCGCTCCGTAAGAAGCCTTAGTGACTGTTCGAGACTTGATGACCTACAGAGTCTAACTAAAGGGTGCTCGGACTCTTAGATGACTGCTAATATTAAAAAAAAAAAACTAAACTTGCTCGTTTCACTACGCGGTATCAGGAGTGGCACTGTACTCATACTATGAATGGTCCAGCCGTTGAGAGCTTACGCAGTCATAAATACCCAAATACCTAGGAGTGTACTTTACAGCTAACCTATTCTGGAACGAGCACATTGAATGCATATCAGCCAATGCTTATACAACTTTAGGTTTGATACGGCAGCCATTGCGTAATCGTAACAAAGAAGCTAAAATGTTTGATTATAACACTATTATACGCCCGAGGATTGAATGTGCCTCTCTAATCGGGAAGACTTATCAATCCTACATAATATTCAAATTAGAAGCACTGCAAAACAAATCTGCGCGCTTTATCTCGCGTAACTATTCCACGTATTCCAGCATTTCAATGATTAAGAGCGACTTAAATCTTCAGCTGTTGGAAAAGAGGCGCAAATTTGATCGTCTAATTTTGTTCGACAGCTTTACCATAACCCTTTTGTCTACACCGCTGACAAAATTAAAACTGCCACTCGTATTTTTCCTCGTATCGACCATAATTAAAGTGGAGCCTCCATTTGCGAGACCAGATTTATTACGATTATCATTTCTTCATTCTGCCATTAATGAATGGAATGTTCTTCCCGAAGATATTGTCTGCATCATGAGAAACAGAAAATTTGCAGGCAGTTTGGCAACGCATCCAAGTGATTGGCCAGAATTACTGACCCGAATGTGAGCTGTTTTACTTCCTTTGCTTTATTCCTGTCTGTTTTCTTCTTCACCTAATTTTGCCCCAAAAATCTCGTATATATTTTACTTAATTGTGTATGTACTTCTGCATATGTACACCGCACCTACTGTATTTTTTAAATGTTTATTTGTTAACTTGCGAAGACGCAATGTCAAACTTTGATGACGTTGTCATGACACCTCCCCCTCCTATGTAATGCCCCCATGGGCTTTTTGGGTAATAAAATTAATGAAATGAAATGTCGTTCTGCGCTATAGTTCCCCTCAAGAACTTCTGAGCAATCGCGGCCCTGCCTTCCTCTCAGACCCCGTCGAAGCCTTACTTCGCCAGTGCCGCATTGCTAACCGTTGTAAAACGGCCTACCACCCTCAAACCATTGGAATGACTGAACGTTTGAATCGCACATTGAGCGACATGCTGGCAATATATGTTGCCTCTGACCACACAACCTGGAACCGCATTCTACCTTTGCAATATAGGCTTAAAACAGTGCCACACAGAGCCACAACTGGCTTCTCTCCATTCTTTCATTACTGCTGCGAGCCTACCTGTACCGCGACTAGCGTACTTCCGTATAGCCGTGATGTGTCCGAGTCTGACCCTTTCTCAAGCGCTGACATATGCTTAAGAATGCGCCAGTCTGCCCGGTCTTTTACAATCTAGGAGCAGAATCTCCAGTAGTACCTTCGCACCCCTACAAGTCCACTTCCCTCCCATACCCCAGAATTGCTCCTGTGACTACAAGTTCCGCCAACCCGCGCCAGTCTCTCCACAAATTTCTTTTCAAAGTTGCAAGGCGCGTAACATGCTACCTGCCAGAATTCTCCACTGAACTGCATTATTGAACCACTTTCGGCGCCCCAAGATGGGCGCCATCGCGTCAGTGAAACAGTGCACGTCATCCGCTCCAAGCCGTTCAACGATCCACCTATCAGGCGTGCTTCCTTAATCGGCAGGACGTCTCCTTTTTCGCAGGAATATAACTGTAGCGTAGGAGCCACGCTCGCTCACTGTGGTGAACTGTGTGTCTAAAAGACGGCAATCCAGTGTTGTGCAGCTCGCTCGCAGCCCGCACGCTTGGCCTGAGCCTTTGATGGGCGTATATGAGCGACGTAGGTTCTGCTTAACGACTACCCACTCTTACATTCATTATCATCATCAGCCTGACTACGCCCACTGTGGAGCAAAAGCCTCTTCCATGTCTGTCCAATTAATCTGGTCCTTTCCCAGCTGCGCCCATCGGATGCACTCAAACTTCTTAATCACATCCGGCCAGCTAACCTTAATGCCGCCCCCTGCTACACTTGCCTTCTCTTGGGATCCACTGCGTTACTATTAAGGACCAGCGGTTATCTTGCCTTTGCAGTACATGCCCTGCCCAAGTACATTTCTTCCTGTTGTTTTCAACTGGGTTGTAATTAAGCCGTGTTTGTTCCCTTACCAACTCTGCCAGCCTCCAGTGTTTTAATGTTACATCTACCATTTTTCTTTCAATGGCTGGCTACGTTGTCCTTAACTTCCGCTGAACCCTTTTCGTTAGCCTCCACATTGCTGCCTCTCAAGTGAGCACCGGTAAAAAACAGTTGTACAATTTTCCCTTTAGGGATATTCATAAACTGGTATTCATGATCTGGGAGGACCTGCCATATGCGCTCCACCTGATTCTTATTCTTCTAGTTATCTCCCTCTCATGATCCGGACCAGCGGTCACTACATGCCCTAAGTAGACACATTACCACTTCCAGCACCTCGCTGGCTGTCTTACTCATTGATCATGATTTCTGTTCACAACCTTAGTGACTCAGCAAAGCAGTGTCGTCACCAAATCACAGTCATTCAGGTATTCTCCATTAACTCTTATGCCCAACTGTTCCCAATTCAGGCCTCGGAATACCTGCTGTAAACAGGCGGTGAATAACATTGGCGAGATCGTGTATTCCTGCCTGACGCCTTTCCTTATTGGAATTTCATTGCTGACTATAAGGAGGACTATGTCAGCTGTGCAGTTGCTATAGATATTTTTCGAGATTATCAGATAAAGCTCCGCAATGCCTATAACAAGCTCTTCTGTACCGTGATTCCGCAATGCCTGCTTGTCAATTGCAGTTTTAACTAAGTCAAATGCTCTCTAGTAATCATTAAAGGCTATCTATATACAGATGTTGGTTAGGCTCTCCGCATTTCTCTATCACTTGACAGATAGTGTTATTATGATGTATTGTGGAATATCCTTTACGAAAGCCTCCTAATCGTTTGGTTGATTGAAGTCTAAGGTGGCCCCGACATTAGTAGGAATAACCTTAGTAAATACCTTGCAGGCAATGGACAGTAATCTGATCGGCCTCTATTTTTCATGTCCTTGGCGTCTCCTTTCTTATGAATTAAGAAAACGTTAGCGATCTTCCAAGCTTCTGGTACGGTTTTGGTCAAAAGGCGTTGCGATCACAGGGTGGCGATTTTTCGGAGAACCACCCCTCCGTCCTTCTGAAGATAAGCTGTTACCTGTCCTCACCAGCTGTTTTTCCCCTTTCACCTTGCTCCTGTGGCTTTCCTTGCTCAACCTATCTTTACTGACGGGATGGCGCATTGCTCTTCGCAACTGCGTCTCTCATTAACGTCCTGAATACATTGCCTAGTATACATATTTGTGTAAGAACTCTTCGACTACTCCAACTATCTTATCCATATTACTAATAATATTGCCCTCCTTGTCTCTTAACGCATACATCATGTTTCTTACTATGCTTAGTTTCCTCTTGGGAGCTTTTAGCCTATCTCCTATCTTTTGAGCATGCTCGATTTTCTCATTACTAAATTTCCTTATGTCAGCTACCTTGCGCCTCTTTATTAACTTCTACAAATCTAGGTCTATTCTGACTCCTGGGACAGACCCCATCGGGTTGCTACATAATATATATATATATATATATATATATATATATATATATATATATATATATATATATATATATATATATATATATATATATATATATATATATATATCGAAGTATACGCTTCGTTTAAGGAAACATTTTTATTTTACTCGACGTTTCGATCGGAGGACCGATCTTTTTCTAAAATGATCATACAGTGCATGGGCGCGTGTATATCATGGGACTTGACACACAAAAGGCTTAAAAAGAACAGAAATAAAGAAATATAAAGGAAATAAAAGGGGGTGGGAGAACGGAACACAACAGACACCTATGCCATATTAGGGAAGTAAAGACGGCGCGTCGCGTACCAGTGAACTCACTGCACACCCACACACAAGCAAACACGAGGTGAAAGAGGACGGCCGGGGTGGGTGGGCACGCGGCTACTGCGAGAAGAAAAACGAAACGAAAAGAGAGAGAGAAACAAAAGCAATGAAAAAAAGTGAAAAGCAAAGAAAAACAAAGTGGAGGGGGCTGAACAAAAGAAAGGAAGTGTCCGCCAATTGTGGGAGTCTGTACCCTCTGGCCGCTTATGTGTGGCACCGTGCGACTCCGAAAGATGGCCGAATGAGGGGGCACAGTTTGCGACTGCCGAAAGTGGCTCCACATGGTGACACGCGATCTTCTAAAACCAAATCAGTTTCCCATAAAAGAACCAGGCGGATATATATATATATATATATATATATATATATATATATATATATATATATATATATATATATATATATATATATATTATATACAGGAAGCCAACAGTCACCGAAACCAAGGTGTATAGGGGAATGTTTAATTCTTTTTTATGTGTTGTGCTTAACAGTGGGATAATAATACTTACATTAATATATCGCTTAAAGAAAATTGCTTAAAAAGAACAGAGAAAACAACCATGCCGCCGGTGGGATCCGAACTCACGACATCCGAACATCGCGTCCGGTGCTCTACCAACTGAGCTATGGCGATGACTGTTCAATCTGCTGCTTTCGTGGGTATTTATGTTTTGCGTGTAAGCGAACCTTGAGAGTGTTCACCAGCGCCACCCTCGTCTATAGCGGCGGACGTAGCACGTCCTGTAATACCGCGAGTGTGACGTGAAACGTCATCTAACGGCGAGGGCGGAAACTGTGCGATAGCCCTTTTATGCTACCTATGGCATGAAGACTGCCAGAACCGGGACCCTCGTTAAGCAATAAGCAGTGAAGGCAAGTGAAATGACGGGCTCGTTTGACAAGCATATGAAGGAAGCCAACAGTCACCGAATCCAAGGTGCACAGGGGAATGTTTCTATTTGGTTTAATTGTAGTGACAATGAATTGGTTTCAAGAAAATTACTTATAAAGCAGCAGAAAAAACAACCATGCCGCCGGTGGGATCCGGACCTACGAACTCCGAATATCGCGTCCGGGGCTCCTCTCTCTCTCTCTCTCTCTCTCTCTCTCTCTCTCTCTCTCTCTCTCTATATATATATATATATATATATATATATATATATATTATATATATATATATATATATATATATATATATATATATATATATATATATATATATATATATATATATATATATATATATATAAGGAAAATGAGAGGCTCTGTTTACATATCAGAGGAGCCAACAGCCAGAGAAACCAACAAGCACAGCAAATTTTTAATTATCTTTATCTATATTTTTATTTGTGGTGTTAATCAATGCAGATTATTATTGAATATTTTACTGCTGTAAGATTTTACGGCTGTAAGAATATTTTACTGCTCTAATGTGCGATCAGAAAAGGAGAAGAAAAAGCAACCCCATGCCGCCGGCAGGAACCGACGGCATGTGGTAGAGCACCGGACGCGGAATTCGGAGGTCGTGGGTTCGGTTGCCAGGACCACCGGCAAACATATAGAAAGCCGACGACGGAGCCGTTTCTTACGATACAAGAGTCGATAGGCGCGGACCAACATGTGACACTGAGGGAGTGGACTATGACAGCCAGGTAGGGCTTATGGGCCTCTTCGGTCAGCAGGTCCGTCAAAGACGTCACTGAGAAAGGCCGTCATGAAAGTAAATTAGAGTCCGTACGAGTGGAGCCGCGGCGATGCACGATGGGGAAATTGTATCCTTGCAGCTGCAGAGAACAGCGCGCGAATATCGCATTCAGATGCATGGAGGACTACAATCAAGCAAGAGCGCTGTTCTCCGTGACTTAAAGTGGCGACCGTGTAGGTGTGGACGAACTTCTCAACCGCCCAGACAATCGCGAGGCAGTCGAGTTGTGACGAGTGACGGCGGCGCTCAGCATCCAAGAGTTGGTGGCTCGCATACACCAGAACACGCTGTTCGCCAAACTCGTCTTCCCGCAAAAGGACAGTTCCGAGTCCACTTTGGCTGGCGTCTATGTAATATGGTCCTAGACGGCACGCTTGATGTACGAAGGTATGCTGTTGGGCCGAGGTCCAATTCCGCTTTGAGTTCTTTTTCAGCAGGGTGACTGACTGCACGCTCCGTTTGGAGAAGTCCGGAATAAAGCGGCGGAAAGGAAGTGAAACGAAACTTTCAAGTTCATTGGGCGTGAGTGGAGCCTCGTTAGAAATGAGCACCCGTAGATTGTCAGGGTCGGGCCAATGCCATGCGAATCCGTGACGTGACCTAAGTACCTGCCCTGAGAAAAACCGAAGAAGCACTTTTTCGTTTTCAAGCATAGCCCCGCGGTGGTGACTCGATAACAAGCGTAAGGTGTGGCTGATGGTCTGGAAGCGTTGCCCCGTAGACAATCTCTTCGTCTAAATAAAAGAGCATGGTAAATTTCATGTGGGCCATCACGAGTTCATACAGCGCTGGAATGTGGCTTTGGCGTTCGAGAGGCTGCAGGGCATTCTGTTGAACTGCTGGAGGCTGTCGGGGATCACAAAAGCCGCTTTTCTCCGTCTTCAGGATGGAGTGGTACCTGCCTGTAGCCCGAAAAGAGGTCCAGTGTGTTGAAGTATTTGGACCGCTTTATACACTCGAGTGCGTAGTCAAGGCGAGCTGGCGGATAGACGTCTATTTGGAAGGTCGCGTTGAGTTTGCGGTAATCCTCGCAGAAGCGGATCGTGCATCTTCCGCACAAGGACGACGGGAGAGGACCAGGGTCTTGGCGAAGGAGAAGTGATACCCTGGTCGAGCATGTCAGCTACGTACTGCTTTATAATCCGCCGTTCCGCTGGTGCGCACGAGCTAGGTGGTGAATGGGGCCTTGACAAACAGCGAAAATGCGGTGGTGTGTCCAGAAGTACACCAAAATTCCATGACACAGCGACACAATGGCGGTATTAATGCAGTGCTGTGAGCTCCATGGAGCTCACATGAGGGCCAAAATGGAAAATCTCCCATAGTAGGTCTTGGTTTTGGGGACGAAGGTGCCGGAGCTGCATGAAGTGCAGAGGAAACCGGTGAGGCTTTACACAAAACGTTGCCCGCGACCAATGGTAGCCGGTGACGCAGAACGACATTGTGAACACCGACTACGTCGGCCTTTCCTTTCGTAGCCGACAGATGGCTCTGAAATGAGAAGGTTCCTGTTCGAAGAGTACGTCGGCTCTTATCTGGTTGCTCTGCGGATCTCGAAGCCAAGTTGCCGCTTCCGCTGGTAGGGTCACTCCAGAGATCGTTAACACTGTGCACACTTCATACAGCGCAACGTGATGTAGAAATTTCGGGCGGGCACCACGCAAAAAAGCAGAGGCACACACGGCCAGAGGTGGGCATCCTCACGAATGAAAGCCCTCATGAGGGCGTCCTCACCCTCACTTTATGATGATTTCTCTTGCTGAAGTGAGGAAGAGAGAGGATGGGCGCATGAAAATTCGTGATGCCGGGGGTGAGGGAGAAAATGCATGGTGAGATGAGGGTGAGGGAGGGAGTACATGATCAGGTGGGGCGGGGAGGAGAGATATGAGGAGGTGAGGGTGAGGGAGGATGGGATACAGTTTCTGAGGGCGAGGCTGGAGGATACAACCGTACTCCAGGCTAACGCTTTTTGTCTATGCAGCCGGTTATGAATCTCCGTTTTAAAGCGCTAGTTTTTCGAGTGGTGGTACCCGGGCAATACGCAGTTGCTGCAGTTTAGAGGTACACAAGGCGAACACGAATAGCGTGGAGCCACATGCCTTCTACACCGTAGAAAATACTATGTCGAAAAAAGCGGTCTCCGAAGTCCATGCGCCTAGTTTAAAAAAAATGCGTAAAGTGTTTGGTGAAACACCCTATATAATGCGCTAAGAAGGGAGCACTCGCCGGGCCGTTTGGGAAGGACATGTAATGCGAAGGCAAGATAACCGCAGGTCCTTAAATGTAACTAAATGGATTCCAAGAGAAGGCAACTGTAGCAGGGGGCTAGGGGGGGTTAGTAGTTAGGTTGGCGCATGAAATCAAGGAGTTTGCTGGTGTAGGGTGGCCGCGGCTGGCATAGGACAGGTTAATTATAGAGGCATAGTGCAATGCAGTGGGCTTAGGCTAATGATGATGATAATTTGGGTAATGCATAGACGTGCAAACAAAAAAATCGCGGGCTGGTTAGCTTGCGATAACCACAAATTATCATGCGCTAGCACCATTAGCCCTGGTTTTGCATTATTTTCCTCGACCTTCCCTGCTTTTGTTTGACCTGAACTGCGTTACTTCGGTTGGTATATCATATGACTTAAGTGTGCGTGATATTGCATCATTTTTCACTGTTTGACATTTTTGCGTCATTTTTCATGTCGGCATTCTCTAAAATCTCATATCACTGGGAGTCCTGAGTCCGCTTCTGGCAGAGAGGTGCAGCGGTTGAGCTACGCGCCAGTGACCTGCGCTGGCAAGTGCTGCCATCGGTGTGGCTTGTGAGACACATGTTGCTCAGGAATCTCTCGCGAATAATCATTAATTTAACCACCACGTTGGGCAGTTTTGTCACAGTCCGGTGGAAAGCTTCTGACGGCGTCACAACGTCGCGTGACCAAGGTGGCCCACGTGCTTGAAGCAGGCATCGGACAGAGAGACAACCGCTTTTCGACGGAGTGGATGCGCCAGGGCATTGAACTGGCAACCACAGGAATCGTTCACTTCAGATCCAGGGAGTTAATCTTTCGCATTATTCATCCGAACGCTGCATTTTAGCGAGCCGGTTGATTCTCAAGTGGCACGATTAATGATTGATTTAAGGCGACAGCATAAGAGCCTCACTGCAGCGCAAAGCTGGCATCAGAAAGGGCGAAGGCACTGAAGAAATAAAAAAAATCCATAGCTAGTGGAGCGGGATCCGAACCCACGGCGGCGCTAGAAAATCAGTTCAGCTATGGGCTGGTTCTGTCCACTACGCCATCGCCACAGCTATTATGTAAGCATAGTATTTATTACAGTGAAAACATATTCTGTCTACAATAACTAAATTATTTACAAACCTTTTAGGAACCACCACTAAACACATCACAAAAAGCAGTTTAACAGAGCACTGGACGCGACGTAAGGCTGACCACATCACCATGAGAGTGTCACTCTGGTTTAAAATCGGTCGGTTCATACACTTCCCTCAGATCAACAATCATTTGGGCGAAATCTTAAAATCCTTCCTGTACGAACTGCCAAGCTGTCGAGCTGTGCCCCGTTGCAAACTAGTGATCTTCGTCACGTATCTCATGCTCTAGTTGTTGCTGCCTCAAAATACAAAGCGCGGTCTTCAGCATCTTCCATCCGTGCGAGCAGAAGCATGAGCGGACGAGCATACAGCAATCGACACGAAATGGCGGGAGATTTGGAGCACGGAAAATCAGAGAACACAGCGCTTTCGCAATGTGACGGGCTAATGATAATTAAGCGGAGTAAGATCATTCTTTTGCTGAGTCTATTTTGTGGTTATAACATTTATTGTAATTGCTGTGGTAAACGCTGCAGTATTGCCGCCTAAATATTCTTTGCGTACATTAGCTTTTGTAAGCAGAAGGAAAAGCGCATATGCTTATTATAGCGGTGCATATCCATGTATGCAGTGGGTGCCAGAAGTAAAAGCAGAGTGAAGTTTTGTGGCTCAAGTCGTAATTGTCTCGGTTTTATCTCACGTGTTAGCTCAAACAACACACACAAACGCACACGCAGGTCAACAAAATAAGCATCTAGTCTCTCGTCCAATAGGGACTTGAGGGCTTGTCTTAAATTTTTATTACTCAGTAATATCGCCAGAAAATGCCCACTACAAAAAATAACTCGAGTATTAAACGACTGTCACTGATGGTGAGGGTGAGAGAGGGCCGACGACGTGAGGGTGAGGGCGAGGGAGGAGCAGCAAATTTTTTCAAGTGATGGTGGGGGTGGTGGAGGTCCGGATAACTTTTCAAAATGAGGGTGAGGGTGAGGTACAGCCATGAATGAAAAAGGGAGGGTGAGAGAGGAAAAGTAAAAATGAGGACATTTGCCCACCTCTGCCCATCACTGCCCACACCAGACAATAGCACAGGCCCGTACCTACGTGAAGAAGCCGACGAATCCTGCCTTGGTTCCAGGGACGTCGGTACGCCCGATATCGCGGGGTCGCAAAATTGACAACGACCCCCGCTTGCTGGCACCACCTGCACCCGTGGACCGCCAGCCAATTTTGGCTGTCGGCGACGAAAAACTCAATGCACAAGGTCGTGCAGAAAGCACGCTCATTAAGACGACATGGCCGAGTTGACTAACCAAAGCGCCGTTAAAAGTTTCAGGGTCAGCGGAGGTTGTTCAGGGGTCACCAGAAGCAAGTGGGGCGTGCTGACCATGAGCGACTTGTCTAATGTATTGACAGCTGTCCTCGTGACAACTATTGAATTCACGTGCTATCCGAGTGCAACAACGTCTAGAAACATCCAATGCGCAGAATGGGGACGAGAAAGCGACGCGATTGGCCAACGTGACGAGGGCACAAGCACAGGAACTGCTACTGGCTCGGCTAGACAACCGACGGGGAAACCTCCTAGCCCGAGGCGCTCTTGGTCTGGTGCTAAGGCAGAGGTGCCACAGCAGTCTCGATGGCGGTGGCCACGTTAAACGCAGAGAAACAGGGGACACCTGTGAACACGCTGCCGGGGCAGGATGATTTCCCCACCCGTACTCTTCCAAGTTGTCCACCGCAGTGCCGTAAGGGGACTCCGAGTGACCCGCACTGCAACGGCCCGCTCTACAGACGATGGGACGGAGGCCCACCACCGGCATCAGCCGGTGGTAGGCCACCGTCCTCAGTCGCGACAGCCGTTTGGTTCTGGGCCCAGGTGAGCCACATCCCATCGTTGCCACCAAGAGAGGAAGAGGAAAAATCTTTTATTTATGAAATTAATTTGCAGGAGCTGCGTTAGTTGGGGCACCTAGTCCAGTGTTCCGCTGGCGGCAGCTGACATGCGGACTAGCTGGATGAGCTAGGCTTGCTGGTCCAGGTTGTCGCTGGCCAAAGCCTGCTTCAACTTCTTGTGCGTCGGGTATGACACTATGAACTTTTCGTCCTGTTTCTCCTGGCATTTCCAAGATGTATGGTAAGCGTGGGGCTTGCTCCTCACTTAGGACTAACTTGGGTATTGTGCGTGTATGATCTTTTGTAAAATGTGGAGATTTCGAATTGTGTTTCTTTGCATTCTCCTCCAGTCAATGGCATGTGAGAAGCACAGTTGTTTGTGTGGCGCTGAGAAATGTATTCTTTCTAGCCTAAGGTGTTCCAGGGTGTCAAAATAGGGTCAGAGAATGGAGGTGGGGTAGGGATGAGGATCCGCCCAGTTCGTTAGTGCTCGGGCTAGGTCATGCGCTATCTCGTTTCCGGCTAGGCCATCATTACCAGGTGTGCCTACAACCGGTTGACAAGATCGACCTTCGTGACCGGGTCGAGACTAGACACCAAGTCTCTCCAATATCTTCCCTTATCCAAGCATGTAATCTAAGAAGGACACTCATTTGACCAACTGAAGTAACAATTCTTCAAGGGGGCTTCGAAAACACGCAGGAACGTGAGCAACACGAATCCTATTTTATCCACAAGTTTAGTATTATTCATGAAAGTGTTAACGAAAAGCCTGGTACTCATTATTTTATCGAGGCCCTCCAAACAAAATAATACTACATTTCTAGTTAACTGGCGAACATTGATGTACCCTTTATAACTCCTAGAATATATCCCAAGCCTTCATACCGCTCTTTACTCACACTATCCTGCCTCGTGCAGTATTGATGAACTTTGACCGTCATTCCTTGCTACTTTTTGGGGGGATAACATGGAAGCTTTGTACACATCCTGGCCTCCGCCACTACAAATTGGTGCTCGGAACGAAGTCGGTTCGAACACCCGCCCGGGGAGAATCAAACGGAGCCACGGGGAGGAAGCATTGTTCAAAGAAACCCAGACCCCTCGTGTGCGTTCTTACCCACGTGCTCTTGACAACTTAGCCCATTCCTTCCTTAACATTCAAACTCTCGGCTCACGGGAAATGGTGAATTCCCCACTAAAGGCGCCTGGTTTCGCCTGTTCATCGCCGCCACTGTCATTTGCCCAGGAGCGTTTCTTTGGCCACGCATGGACATCGGCGCCCGTCTTAGTATTTTGTTTGTGTATTTTGTCTGTTTTTTTGCTTTCGCGCGCCTGTCGTAGCCGTGCTGCCCATGTCCCCCGCACCGTCTTCCTCTCCCTTTCTCTCGTTTCGACCACTCTTTTTTGACCACCTTCTTTGCTAGTGTTGTTTTTCTTCTTTTTCTGTCTGCTTTTTTCTTTCTCTCCAAATCTTATCCCTGCCTGCTCCCCACACCCCCATTTTTATTTATTTGTTAACTGATGCTCCCATTTGCGTCTCTGAGATTCATTTTCGCTCTCCTCCGCCGCACAGAAACTTAAAACTTCAATCTATCAACTTCAGTGACGCTATCCCATTGCTGTGCGGAGGAACACCGCACCGCGGTAGAAATGTCGACAATAAATAAATAAGTCTCGACAGATGTGCCTCTTCACTTAACCCTTTCCTTGCGGAAGCCAACGCAACCTACCTTCAGCTGGCTATGCCACGTAGGCAAGCGGTATGCTTCACTTCTGGCGCTTGATAGCGACAAGAAGCGACAGTCCTTATCGCCTGCGCTAGCCTAAATCGCGCAGCCAGTTGCTGCCCTCGGCCCTGTCACCTTTTAAGCAGCAGCACACCGGGATAAATGATCTGTTCCTTCCTTCACGGAGCGTTTGAGAGCGCTGCTATCGCGACGCGCAAGCGGGCATGTGACAGAATTTTTTTTTTCTATTTCGCGAGATTCTGCAGCGAGAAAAAAGAATTATACGTAGTAGATGGAAAGTTAAAAACTTTTCAGTCGGACCTTTCGCAGATCGTTCCACAACTTACTCATTGGACTTCCCGTCAATTTTAATTGCTTGCGCAGTTGGTTAAATAATCTTGATTAAATATGCAATTAAGCCCAATAGAAAAATCGTGCCAGTTGTTCCATACAACAGCCAGCTACATGCATTTAGTGGTCGCGTCGTGTTAGAGTGCCGTGGCATATTTT